>JAKUCM010003293.1:0-40838 GCA_023374145.1 Lepidium sativum
GATAATTTGGGCCCTTTGGAAGGCAAGAAACGAACATTGCTTTTCAAATAAGGCATCCGATCCCGGGAAACTACTACTTCAAGCCAGAACGGACTACAAGGAGTGGTCTGGGGCAAGGAGAACAGACAAGGGTAACATTTCTAAAATTATAGAGAGCGATGCCTTGTCAAAGTCCCCATTAGCTTTTCCCTCCACATCTGATCATAGTTTCACTGGCTACAAATGCTTTGTGGACGCATCCTGGAAGAACACAGACTGTACGACGAGTTTCGGTTGGTTTTGTTTTCCAGATTCGGTGGAGGGAGAACTTATGGGGGCTCGGGGAGTCCATCGACGCCTGTCGGCCCTACATTCAAAGGTGGAAGCAGTTCTTTGGGCGATGGATTCCATAGCGATGGAAAATATTATGGAGGTGGAGGTCCTGACGGATTGTGAGACGGTACTGAAGATTTTCAACTACCCAGAAGAGTGGCCAGCTTTTTTGCCCTATCAAAAGGATTTTTGCAGGTTACGTTCGATGTTTTCTAGTTTCTCCATATCTGTTGTTCCTAAACAGTTGAATCATAAAGCGGACTCTCTTGCTCGTTCAGCAAGAGAGAAAGCGAGTGACTCTTTGTATCTTCCATAATTTATATCATCCTTGTCGTCGACAAAAAAAAAAAAACTAATTATGTTTATATTGTAGTAAGGATCTTAGTTTGATAATCTATATATAAAAATGTTGAGTTATAACATACAATAATGAAAAATTAATTGAATAAGAGAATTTAAATTTTGTATTAAGTTTCTTAAAATAATAAAAGAAAATACTTTTACACATTTTTTTCTGACGCTTTGAGAATAATTTGTGGGAAGTTGAACTTTGGGATAGTTATACATCAGTCCCAATATCTCATAGGAAGAAAGAAAGAAACCATGTGGATATAATATATGTAAAAGCAATAAACTTAAATGTGCAACCAGAAAAGATTATAGCGAAATAGCAAGTGAAAATAACATTCAATTCGCCATGATAATGTTAATAACGTTATTTGAATCTTACAACAATCGAATATGGGTTGAGAAACCAAATTGAAAAAAATATATTGCCAACTTATATATATATATATATATATTGCATGGAAATTTAAGAAAATAAGCACTTTGAAAATGGTTGTGGACAGTGTCATGCTTAGTTTATCGGAAGACTTAGGACAAACTATAATATATAATATATATACATATAATACTTTTTTAAAATAAGTATGTGTTTTTATGAAAATTATCTAAAATATTATTAACCATAATTAATCATATAATATATTTGTACATGTAAAATAATATACATTAGAATAATGTAACTAATTAAATAAAATAATATGTAAGAAAATATAAACTTAAAAATTAAAATATAATAGAGGCCTAGAAAAAATGCTCTTTCTAATATATAATAGACACGCCTCTGGTTATGAGAAAAAATTAAAAATTTTACTCAATTGCGGTTAACTTTTTTTGTTAATTGATTTAGTTTAAAGAATTATTCTTTACTGAAAATAAGTATAGTTCATTATTAACCAATGGATTTGCTTGGAACGTTGAAAACTGCCTCAAATATGTTATTATACTCCATTGCGTGTGTAATTTCTATTTACGTCCTAGTCATTTATGCCATAAAGATGTCATTTTACTTGGCTCTTATCCACATTTTCCCTTCACTCCAACTAGGCATTAAGATTCGTCCACTAATCCATTCTATTTCAACCTTTAGACAAGAGTGAGCTCTTACAAAATCTAAATATTAGAAATGCCGAGCCAAAAGGAACAAAACTCTTCATCGTTATCTCTACTATTAGAGCTTCTTAATTCACCTTTCCACCTTTTCCGCGATCTCCTTTTGTACTTCATCATCCTCTGCATCGGCCTGACAGTAGGAATCATTGTTCAGTTCTCTCTTCAAACATTATCTTTGCCTTCTTCTCTGACTGTCCAAAGTGTCTCCTAACTCTTCCTCGTAACCACTTCTCCTCTTTCTCCTTCTCCTTTTCCTCCTCCTCCTCGTCCTCCTGCTGCTCTTTTCTCTCATGACAATGGTTTCAAAATATATATGAGGCAACCAAAGAACATCATGCATGATATGGAAGACAATGAACACCTGCGAAGAGCTTCTATGGATCCAACGATCAGGAATTATCCTTTTCCTAGAACCCCAAACGTTGCTTTCATGTTCTTGACAAGAGGAGCTTTATCTTTGGCTCCTCTATGGGAACGGTTCTTTCGTGGGCATCACGGTCTTTTCACTATCTATGTTCACACCGATCCGTCTTACGACGAGTCAATTCCCAAAGATTCTGTGTGTTTACGGCCGTCGCATTCCAAGCAAGGTTAGCTTCTTGCACCAACTTAATGTGGAGAACTGACAAATAACGTTTGACCAATAACCATAAAATTTCACAAGTAACATGATTTGAAGTTTGAGTTACTTGTTTAAAAATAAACGAAAATTAACACCTTTAATAGTTACTTTATAAAATTTTATAGATATAAACAGAAAGAATGACTAGAATAGTCTAATAAGATGTATTAATTACTAGAATAATTATTTGGCAACTATGGATAGTAAAAAAAAAAATAGTTACTTGCATTTTTAGGGGCAATTTATTATGAGAAGGTCATTTATATTTAAATTTATTTTCATTTTTATTTGTTTACAAAAAAATAAATTGAATATACAGCACGGTTAACAAAAATCAAAGAAATTGACAAACTTCTTATATGACGAAAGTTTGCAAGAGTCTAGTTATGAAAGAATATGGGTTTGCAAGAGTCTGGGTTTGGATTTTCGAAATTTTTTGGTTTTTGCGAGATTTTGGGTTAGCAAATCGTTCAATCTGGATTCGTAGCTAAAGTAACTGCACTGAAATTGAATTTTTTGTAGGGTTTTTGTGTGTTGTTTATGTTTAAAGGCAATGGTTGTGTAGGTTTTGAAAGAGGATGAGGTACACGGTATGTAGGTTTGTAGGTTTGTCGTGAACGTTTTAGAGTATATAGGTTTTGTGTTTTTATATTCAGTTATGTAGGTTATGTAGGTTTTATTATCAGTTATATAGGTTTTATATTTAGTTATGTAGGCTTTATAATCAGTTATGTAGGTTTTATAATCAATTATGTAGGTTTTTAAATAAGTCATGTAGATTTTTAAACATACGATGTAGGTTTTATTTTCAGTTATATAGGTTTGCAAACTCATGTTCCTTAACATTTTGATGCCTTATTTTCCTTGCAGGGATGACGCAGAATGAATACCTAAAGAGACTATACAGTGTTAGCAAATCTGTTGAGAGCAGAAAGAGTTTCAATCATTATTGTGAACTCCCAGAGTTTAAGCGAATGCGTCTAGCTATCGGTGAAGATGTCTTCATCGATATACGGGACAATTTTGTTGTTGGATTTGTGCTTAAATTTTTGGAGAGGAAGTATATGTGGGAAGCAAAGCCAGTCGATTGGTTGCTTTATAATCAACTTGATGTAAAAAGAACGAACGAAATGTGGGTATTGGTCGGTACCTGCCCAATGAGGTTCTTCCTTCATGAATTTGAAGAGATATTTGGTATGCCATGTGGTCTAGTCGTGGAGCCATCCCATGATGAGTCATGGGCTGAGTTACGCACGAATATTGTTGAAGGTCCAGACTACTACAAACTAACAACAGCGTTCCAGAGATGCATGTATGTGGTGTATTTATCTTTGATGTAGGTTTATGCATATGTGATGTAGGTTTTTGCGTATTTATGATGTAGGTTTTTGCATAAATGTGATGTAGGTTTTATTCACGATATGTAGGTTTGTTTCACCTTATGTAGGTTTGTTTCACGTTATGTAGGTTTTTGTTACGTGATGTAGGTTTGTTTTACGTAATGTAGTTTTATTTCAGGAACTGGAAATTCGAGAAAAGGAGAATGTTAGACCTCCTTTTCTTTTTGCATGTTGGTATATTGAGTATGAATTGAGGAAGTTGAATCCAACTTAAAACTGATAAGAGGCTGCTTAATGTGGAGATTTTTGAAATGTATCTGTGGGGTAGGGATGCCTTCCAATCCTTAATTAAATCCATCAAAGGGGCGTCATATACTAGGCTGACGTACACCTTATATGGTTGTATCCATGTGTTGCTCATATGGGCATTGAAGTATATTAAATGCCTTGGGAAGCTTTATGGTTCCCAGATAGAATGTGAAGACATATCGCTACTTCGCGGGAGACATGCATGTGTAAAGGGATTATGGATATTATCCTACATGATGAGATACGGAACTCAAAAGACGGAACGGTATGAAGATTTATAAAATGTAGCTTTTGAACATCTTATGTAGGATTAAATTCAGAATTAAACATTATTTGAAAATTCGTCTGGTTAAGAACATGGTCCACAAGTCGGTGGAAGAAGTTTATCCTTTTGGGAGGGAGAAACGTTGGGGGACCATGCAGTCCACAATATGATTCTGGATATACTTTGAAATGAACTGGTGATAGCTTTTGGGAGACGCACATTTCAAAGAAGAGGAAGTTGAAGAAGGTTTTTAGTGAGGGCAAGAAAAAATAAAGGAATGTAACATGTTCTCGACAGTAGTTTCAAATATTTTCCTTATGTACTTTTTGTAATGTTATTGATGTAGGTTATATAGGTTTGTGACACGTTATGTAGGTTTGTTGAGGCTATGTAGGTTTGTGACATGTTATGTTGGTTTGTTATTACTCGTTATGTAGGTTTGTTACATGTTATGTAGGTTTGTTATAGGACATGTAGGTTTATGACGCGTTCTATAGGTTTGTTGAGGCTATTTTAGTTTGTGACACGTTATGTAGGTTTGTTGTATGACAGATAAGTTTGTCGAAAGTTATGTTGTAGGTTACTGCTATTGTATTATCACTGTGTATTAGGAGGTGGTTATAGTGGATGTGCAGGATCCGCCTCAAAAGAAAAAACCACCACCAAGCAATGAAAATGAGAAGAGGTTGAAAGAGGTTGAGAGGACGTAAACCATGAACATCTCCTTGAAATCCTTCGTGAAGGAGAAAATTAAGGATAAGACTTAGTCTTCCATACAAAAGAAGCAGTCGGCCATAAATTCGATGCTGGAGGGATTGATATCAAAGTTTGAGGAGGCTGAGAAGAAGAATGGTCCAAGTCCACTGAGTCGGATTCAGCGTTTATCTCTATAAACACATCAGCTAACTTTGGGTGTTTCTTTGCCATGATAGACCACAATCGATGTTCTTCTTTGCTTCAGCTAACTCATTATTCGTCTGATCTAACCCCTACGACTAACGATCTATTATCTCTCTATAATCATCAGAAAGTCCGGAGGATTGAGAGAATCCTTGCGGTGATATACACTTTTCAATCCTCGATCCTAGTGAACTCGTTCCAAACATTCTCCCCAAATAAAAAGTTGAAAATTGATGATAATACATTTATAAATTAATTAATTTAGAAGTTTTAAAACATACCAAAAAGTTCCCGGCGGACAGTTCACAGATGGATATTAAGAAGATATTTATAGACGGGATCAGAGAGAATATCCTCAATAGTCATCCGCGCAATAGTCTCGCAATTATTTATAAATAATTTACAAAACACTTTTAAAAAATAAAAAACTTTTAAAAAATATTTTTTAAATTACACAATATTCTAAATTTGTTAAAAACTTTCAAAAACGTTTTTATAATCATTTGATTTTTTTTTGAGTTAATTAGTAAAAACGTTGAAAAATCAAAAAAGAAATATGTTGATCTAAAACGACCATAAAGTTGATGCTGGAAGAAGGATTGATATATGTATATTTTGGCCCTTTGTCGCGCCTTACAAGGTTTGTTTTGTGTTTACGATAAATGTTTTTGCAGGAACGCCAAGCCCAACAACTCCAGCACCTTAGGATAGAGAGTCTTAAGACCCGTAGAAATTTGTCATTTTTCTTATTACCTTTTGTTAATGGGTTGCGACCCATATTCTCCTTTTTCTTTAAGTGAATCGGTCTTAGGGCTAGCTGATAGGACCCTTTTATAAGGTCCCCTTGCAGGCGTGTAATATTAACAACTTTGATATCAATAAAGAACACAATTTTTTCAAAGAGAAATCCTTAGTCATTAGCAAGCTTAGTCATTTATCTAAGACTTAGAACACATTGTGAGATCTCGGGAGGTTTTCCCTTGATCTAGAGTGTGCTTGAGTGTGTCAAGAAGCCCACCATCCTTCTTGTGGATTGCTCCTCAAACCACCCCTTCCGCGCCCCCGATTTTCTTACCAAGGAAGTAGACTCGGTTCCCTTGGATAAGAACCCGCTTCCATCCATCTTAGAAAAGCATCATGAAGCTCGTATCAACTAGTTTAGTAATTCACCCATATAAATACACAAATATATCACTACAACAAATAAATTTTATTAAGACGTAATATTTTGTCATAAATCATTACGAACTAATGGTGATTTATAAATGGTTGTAATACAAGTGTCAATTTGTAACTGAGTAAGAATTTTGTAACTAAAATGAACAAGTATTGTGATTTTTAGTTAAATGGTTGTACTAACAATGCAAACATGTGGAGATTTTAAAAGTATTATAAAAGTTTCTAATGAAAATACGTTACAAGTAAAAAGCCAACATAATTATCTAAAAACAAATGCAGAGAGTCGACTAGGGAAAAACAAACATGGTAGAAGCCGAACGAAGGTTTTATTAGACATTAACAACGAACGTTTCCTTCTTCTATCTGAATCATGCATCCTTCTCTTCAACTTCACCATTCTCTACTCTTACTTCATCAACTCAACTCTAACCCACTTCGACTCATACGACCTTCCAATTGGCCATGTACACTACAACCGCCGTATGTATCCTCACATTCACCTTCATCATTGGCGCAAAAGCTCTCAATGGTTTGAGCTAGCCTGAGCTATGGCCCTCGAGGTCATCTCTAACACTATCTACTGGTCCATCTTCAATGCTTATTCTCGCTATCCCGACGAGCACTACATACTGAATCTACTCAATATGAAACCAAGCCTTGGATTACGTAACTCAAAGCTGACACTGACTTGGACTGATCGGGGCCAGTGTAAGGCCCATCCGAGATCGTTTGGTGAGTCTGAGGTGAATGTGGAGTTCTTAGAGTGGCTAAGGGAAAAAAGTGGTGAACATTGTGTTCACAATGGAGAGAATAGGATGGGAATTTGTTTTCTCTTTCCTCGCAAGTTTTTGCCCACTGGTTTGGATAAGAGGCTCTGGTTTCCATCTTATTGAGAGAAAGATACGTAAATCCTTATAGACCTAGGCTTATTTCCATATTCTATTGTATTTGGGTTTTAGGTAATTCTATGTAAAGCTCTCTATATATACTTGTACATATGATTTTCAATATACAACTTTTCCCAAAATGTTTTCACGATAACGGAGCAGAAAAACTAACCTATTTTTTTCTGTGCCAAAAAAATATCCTAATGTTCTCGGACTTCTACTTCTTCTTCTACACGCCATGTCTCACGGCTCCATCAATACTATGGCAATTACCGTTTCTCCTTACAGTGTATATCCTTCGGAGAACCATGGATCATTTATTACTCATGTTCTTTTTCATGGTGATAACTACACTGAATGGACAACAAAGCTTTCAAATTTCCTACAAGATAAACAAACAGATAGGTTTCATTAATGGATTTATTGTCCAACCAACCATGGAACCTAATCTCTCTTTATGGACAACGGAAAACTCAATGATCGTGGGATATAAGGACATCGATTGATCCCACCATCCGCTCCACCATATCTCATGTTCCTGATACATACAAACTTTGGAAATCTATTAAGAATAGATACTCTGTGAAGAATGGAGTTCAACGACACTTGGTTGAAGACCACATTACAAATTTTAAACAAGGAGGTCAATCTTTCGTATAGTACTTTGGCCGTATTTCAAAACTCTAGCAAGAACTACAAGATCTGAAGAGGTGTTCGTACAAGCTCTGGTTCTCATGGTCGTGAACGTTCCAACAAATCAAGAATGAACGCTGCTACTACATCTTCCACTACTATACATTCCTCGGATCAAGTTTCCCAATTGATTGCTTTATTTCAAGGACAACATAAAAAAATTTCTACTGATAGAGTGTCTGGTAAAGCACTCATAACTGCCGTAATTCTTCATACAAGAGCCTCACATCACATGACTAGTGACTAGGACATCAAATTCCTAATGGTTGAAGATCTCGGGCCACACTTATTGCACTTTGATTATAGTCTCAAAGCTCCTTAAGCAAACTGATGGCATTGCTATTGTCACTGATTCACTTTATCTTTTACAGGACCGTTTTATGAGGATCCTTATTAGAGCAAGTGAAGAGAGAGGGAGTGTATTACTTCACGGGACTCATAAATGCTAAAGCCAATTACTTATCTGTGGCCACTACTTTATCTTTGGATGTTCTATGGCATTGTCGTATTGGACATCCATCTCCCCAAGTTTTGAATTCGTTACATTTATTCAATAAGTCTGACGTTAATTTCGAAAGTCTAGGGTCTTGTGATATTTTTTTCTATCTAAACAAGCACGTTCAGTTTTCTTTGAAGGTTCTAATAAAGCATAACACCATTTGATTTAATACATTGTGATGTTTGGGGTCGTATCGTACATAATCTACAAGTGGTGCAACTTACTTCTCGACTATAGTTGACGACGACACAGAGCTATGTGGGTATTTCTAATGCTTGAAAAATTTGAAGTTGCACAACTGTTAAAGATTTTTTTTCTCCATGACCACACGACAATACAACAAGACGGTTAAGTCCACTCGCACAAACAATGGGTCTGAATTCTTGGTATTGTTTTCTTTTCTCAATCATTAAGGGATAATACATCAGACATCTTGTGTTGACACTCCACAACAAAATGGCAGAGTATATTGCAAAAACACGCATATTTTGAATGTCGCTCGCTCTTTTCTCTTTCAAGCAGGATTACTGGTCAAGTTTTAGGGCAAGAGTGTACTCATTGTGGCTTACTTAATTAACCTAGTCTCATACTTAAATGGTACACCTCCTGCTTATGATATTTCACATGTAATTGGTTGTCTAGCTTATGTGCATCGTCGAGCTAGAGACAATGATAAATTTGGAAAACAAAGCAAGAAATATCTATTTCTTGGCTACCCATACGGCAAAAAGGCGTGGAAGCTATATGATCTAGATAAAGTGGAGATATTCTACAGTCATGATGTTGTCTTTGAAGAGGAAGTATTTCCTGGGTTAAAAAATGAACATGTCACAAAAACAACTTCTCAACTACAGCCCCCATACACTAATGATTGGACTCCTCTCGGGTTGTAGAAAATAGTTCAATCTTTACTGATATCAAAGTTGTTTCTTACACGGCTGCAAGGGGACCTAATAAAGGGTCCTATCAGCTAACCTTAAGGCCGACTCAACTCAAAAGAAAACAAGTAAAAATATGGGTCGCAACCCATTAACAAACAAGCAAGAAACAAAATTGGCAAAAATGCTAACTTAGGGTTCGGTTGTGGCCTTGCTTTACAACTTAAAGCTTTGGTCCACTTTATTAAACAAAAATAAAAGCTTATGGACTCTAAGATTCTCTAGTCTAAGGTGTTGGAGCCATTGGGCTTGGTGGTCCTGCAAAAACACTTATATTGAACACAAAACATACGTTGTTGGACACGATGAAAGGCCAAGTCTTGTTGGTAGCTTCCAGATCAAGTCTTGTCGGTTCTTGGTCCTCTTGATCAGATTCTTGAAGGTCTTGAATGTCTTGGTTCTCTTCTTGATGTGTGGCTTGGTCTTGGCTTGCGCTCTTGGCCTTCTCCGCATTTCTCGAAAAGACTTCAATTTGGCTCTTGTCGATCTTGGTGCGGTCCGATGAGGGAGCATCATTTTCCTTGCTCAAGACGTCAGCTACAAATTCTCCTAGTTGTTCCCTAAGCTTGTGTGCTCTAGATCTGGTCATTGGCTTGCTTGGTTCAACTCGCTTGATGTCCTCATCATTCTCTCCCTCTTGAAAATATGTTTTACCTTGGGTGCATCGTCATTGTGTTCATGGAGAGGATAGAGATCAGAAACATTAAAACTCGAAGAAATGTTGAACTCACTTGGCAGCTCCAAGCTGTATGCATTGTCGTTGATCCGATCTAACACTCGGAACGGTCCATCACCACCTATGAGAGCTTGGACTTGCGTTTGTTTGGGAACCGCTCTGGACGCATGTATACCGAAACCCAATCTCCCAATTTGAATGTCACAACCTTACGCCTCTTGTCCTCTCTTTGTTTAATTGCTTCAGCCTTTTTCTCCAAAGTCTCCTTGACATTGAGATGTAACTTCCGGACCAGCTCGGCCTTGGCACTTGCATTTTTTGTCAAGGTAGAGGCGTGGAGGAAGTGGTGTAAAGTCCATTGGCGTCAAAGGGTTGAAACCATACACTACTTCAAAGGGTGAAAACTTGGAAGAAGAATGGTTAGCTCGGTTATAAGCAAACTCAACCATAGGTAAACAAGAAAGCCAATTGGTTAAGTTCTTACTGACCATAGCTCTAAGTAAAATACCTAGAGTATGGTTTACCACTTCAGTTTGGCCGTCGGTCTGAGGGTGACAAGTGGTTGAAAAGAGCTATTTGGTGCCTAGTTTTCGCCACAAAGTCCTCCAAAAGTGGCTTATGAATTTGGCATTTCGATCAGAAACAATGGTCCTTGGGACTCCATGTAGACACACCACTTCCTTGAAGAATAGGTCGGCGTTTTATGATGCATCATTGGTCTTGTCACAAGGTATGAAATGAGCCATCTTTGAGAAACGATCCACTACAACAAAGATTGAATCATTGTGCTTTATCTTTGACAACCTAAAACAAAGTCCATAGAAATATCCTCCCAATGAGTATTAGGAATATGTAAAGGAAGATAAAGACAATGAGGATGCGACTTAGCTTTAGCCTTGAAACATGTTTCACATTTGATGCACAGTCGTTCCACATCTCTCCTTAGGTGCGGCAAAAAAAAATTCTCAGCCACCATGGCTAAAGTCTTGGCAACACCAAAGTGTCCCATGAGTCATCCGCCATTCACTTCTCTAAGTATCAAGTCTCTCATTAATCCTTGCGGGATGCACAACCTTTTTTCTCGAAACAAGTACCCTTCATGGATTTAATATGACCCAAAAGCTTATTTGTTGCAAGCTTGATAGATTTCTCCAAAGTCTGGATACTCATTGTAGTTGTTCTTAATGAACTCAAATCCTAAAACTTTGGCGTCCATGATGGTAATGAGGTTGTGATGTCTAGAAAGAGCATCTGCGACTACATTCTCCTTTCCCTTCTTATACTTTATTACATATGGAAATTTCTCCACGAATTCTAACCACTTTGCATGCCTCTTCTTTAGATTAGTCTGACCCCTAAAATGCTTCAAAGTCTCGTGATCGGTCTGAACCACAAACTCTTTAGCTAGTAGATAGTGTTGCCAAACTTCTAAGGCTCGAACCAGTGCATATAACACTTTTTCGTATATTGGGTAATTGAGAGTGGCTCCACTTAGTTTCTCACTGAAGTAAGCTATAAGTCTTATATCTTGAGTTAACACAGCTCCAATTCCTAACTCGGAAGCATCACACTCTACTTTGAAAGTCTTCTCAAAATTTGGCAAAGTCAAAACCGGAGCCTTGGTGAGGCATGACTTTAGTTCAGAGAAGGCTTTTCTTGTGATTCTCCCCATTTGAATGAAACATCCTTCTTGATTACGGCTGTAAGAGGAGCGGCTGTGGTACTAAAGTTCTTGACAAAGCGGCGGTAGAACCTTGCCAAACCGTGAAAACTCCATAAATGACTGATTGTTGTAGGTGTAAGCCCTTAGGACTTGGTTCATGAGTCTCATGAATGTCCTTGGTGTGTTGGTGAGTCCAAACGGCATCACAAGCCACTCATACAAACCTTGTTTGGTTTTGAAGGTGGTATTCCACTCATTGTCTTCCTTCATGCGAATTTGATGATAACCACTCTTGAGATCTATCTTGGAGAAGATGGTGGCTCCATGAAGTTCATGTAGCATATCGTCTAAACGTGGAATGGGATGGCAGTACTTGATGGTGATATTGTTGATTGCATGGCAGTCCACACACATCCTCCATGACTCATCCTTCTTTGGTACGAGCAAGACTAGAACAGCACATGGACTAAGGCTTTCACGGATGTATCCTTTGTCCAAGAGGTCTTGAACTTGTCGCTCTAGTTCCTTAGCTTCTTGCGGATTGACGCGATAAGCCGCATGGTTCGGTAGTTCGGAATCGGGAACAAAGTCAATATGGTGTTCTATGCCTCGGATTAGTGGTAAACCAGCTGGTATTTCTTCTGGAAACACGTCTTTAAATTGCTCTGAGAGCTCACGAATCCTTGGTGGCAAATCTGCACAAGAGCATTAGTAGCACGGTTTGCTTGGCACACAAGGTTTTCTCTATAACACTTGGAGTCACAAAGAGAGAATTTTTACTTACCTTGGTGGAGTGAACCATCTTCAGCAGAAGCTCATGCACTTGTGCTGGTGTTAAAGGTGTTAAGTTATACTTGCGTTTGCCATGTATGAACGAATAGAAGTTGGTGCAGCCATTGTGTAGGGACTCTTTTTGTCAAACTGTCGGGGCTTGCCAAGTAGGAGATGTACAGCTTGCATGGGAGCTACGTCACATAGTGCATGGTCTTGGTATGTTCCAATGCTGAAAGGCACGGTTACTTGCTCAGAGACTTTGATCTCTACTTTGTCGTTGAGTCATCTCAAGTGGTACGGCCTTGCGTGCTTGGTGGTGGTGAGTCATAATTCCTCAACCAAAGACTTACTAGACACGTTAGTACATGCACCACTATCTATAATGAGACTACATACATTGCCACTTATGGTACATCTCGAGTGGAAGATGTTTTCTCTTTGTGTGGTTTCATCTGGTACAATCATAGAGTTAAGAACACGACAAACTACAAGGAGTTCTCCTACATTCGGGTAGGCTACAGTCTCCTCAGTCTCTCCAACTTCTTCATCTACCTCCATCCATCCTCATCTTGTGATTCATACTCTCCTCCATTGGTGACAATCCCTTCGATTCGGACACTCTCTAGCCATATATATGCGACCCTGACACTTGAAGCACATAATGTCACGAGTTCTAATAGTCTTTGGAACTTTAATAACCTCAGGTGTTTGATTCTTGGTTGATCCTTGATCAGCTTACTTATGACGAGTCTCAGCCTCAATAGTTTTGCCTTTGTCTTGTGGTTTTAGGGTGGGCGCTTTCCAAGAGTTGTTTTTCTTGGGGCAGTTGGACGCAACCGTCTTTCTCTTTATGTGCTGCTCAGCTTGTATGGCAAAGTGTAGTAACTCCCTTAAATCGTGATATGGCTGCCTTTATACTTTTCTAGATATTCGGTTTTGTAGACCATCCAAGAATTGAGCCATACTAGTCTCCTCCGATTCTTCGGTTTCTAGCCGACTCTTCAAGCTTTCAAACTCTTCAAAGTAGTCCTCCACGAACCTATTTCCTTACACCAACTTAAAAAACTTTTTCTGTAAGTCTCTATGGAAATATGGAGGCACGTACATTTTTCTTAAGTTAAACTTCATCCCTTCCCAAGTGGTGACTTGGTTGTAATGATGGCGTCTAGGTTCGGCCATGTCATGATCCCACCATGACAAGGCGTTGTTCGTGAGTTGAGCCGCAGCAAAGCTCATTCTTTTATGGCCAGCATGATGGTAGCACTTGAAAATGTACTCCATTCTCTTCTCCCAATCGAGATATGCTTCGGGATCGACCTTACCGGCAAACGTTGGTGAGGTAAGCTTTGGATCAATGTTGGTGCGTACCAGATCGTTCTGCTCGCGCCCACGGTGATCTGGATCTCTTCCCTGCATGGTACGACGCCTAGGTGGTGGGTCATTTGGGTCTGGATCAATTCTTTCTCCCGATAAGCGTCTGTGTCATCGTCCTGTGAGTGTATGGACACACGAGTGTTCCCCGACCTTGGCTCCAAGCGATCCATACGTGTGTTGATGGCTTGAAGTTGTGCTTGGAGTTGAGCCAATGTTTCAGCTATGCTCGGGATATTGGCTTGATTTTCCATGTTCTTACACACGAAAATAAGTAGTTACTTTTTTTTTCTTTTTTTTGTAAAAAAATGTAAAACGTAAGAAATGGAAAACATGAAAAATGGAAAGAACAACTTAAGGAAACAACACAATTCTCTGCACCCTACACGAGTTTTAAAGATCAAACAATAGATTTATTTGTTTCCTCAATTGAAAACTAAGAACCCTAGCCGTCACAAGCAAGTTATAACTCAGATCTAAGCAAAGAATGGTTAATTCAACTCAAAAATTGAATCTAACAACCTATGCGAGAGTGGTGACGGTTTTAAATAAGTAGAATAAGACAAAACAAAAATCAAAGATAGATACAACCTTCTAGAAAATCTTTGGCTTTGATACCAAAATGATACACGTCTCAAGATGCTTCTCGAAGGTTGATGGAAACGAGTTCTTGATCAAGGGAACCGTGTGTACTTCCTTGATAAGAAGATGTGATGCGGTGGAAATAAGTGGGTTAAGGAGAGATTCACAAGAAGTATGGTAGGGTTCTTGATACACTCGAATACACTCTAGATCAAGAGGAATCCTCTCAAGATCTCTTAGTGTAATTTAGACCTCTAGACAAGCGGCTAAGCTTTCTAGCGGCTAGGTTTTCTTGTTTCTTACACGGCTGCAAGGGGACCTTATAAAAGGTCCTATCAGCTAGCCCTAAGGCCGACTCAACTCAAAAGAAAACAAGTAAAAATATGGGTCGTAACCCATTAACAAACAAGCAAGAAACAAAAATAGCAAAAATAAAATCCTATGGACTCTAATATTATGTAGTCTAAGGTGTTGGAGCCATTGGGCTTGGTGGTCCTGCAAAAACACATATATTGAACACAAAACATACCTTGTTGGACGCGATGAAAGGTCAAGTCTTGTTGGTTGCTTCCAGCTCAAATCTTTCCGGTTCTTGGTCCTCTTGATCAGCTTCTTGAAGGTCTTGAATGTCTTGGTTCTCCTCTTGATGTGTGGCTTGGTCTTGGCTTGCGTTCTTGGTCTTCTCCGCATTTCTCGGAAAAACTTCAATATGGCTCTTGTCGATCTTGGTGCGGTCCGGTGAGGGAGCATCATCTTCCTTGCTCAAGAAGTCAGCTACAACTTTTCCTAGTTGTTCCCTAAGCTTGTGTGCTCTAGCTTTGGTCATTGGCCTGCTTGGTTCAACTCGCTTGATGTCCTCATCATGAAATACCAATTCCTACATCTCCGATAGCTGAACCATCTTCTCCTGGTTTACTAGAACTTTTAGGTTGTGATCAACGTTCCGAGAACCCCTCGGTTTTACTCAAGCATTTTTTAACGAAAGCTGAATACACTCTCCTCTCTTGTTCTTCCTTTCTCCATCATGTGTTCCTCTTCGGTCTCAGGTAAAATAGTGTATCCAATAAGCCGTTATGTTTCTAATGGGTCTTACTCTGCAAGTCACAATGCTTTCTTAGCAGTCATTACTTCTTCATACAAACCAGCAACAGACAAAGAAGCATGTCTTGATGATGTTTGGAGTTAATCTATGTATGATGAACATTCATCTTTACAAATCAAAAAGACATGGATTGACACTATGTTACCTCCTGGTAAGAAAGGTATTGGATCCAAATGGGTGTATAAGATCAAGTATCTCTCTGATGGGACCATTTCTAGACACAAATCACGGCTGGTATCACTAGGGAATCTTCAAAAGGAAATAGTGGATTACACATATACATTTGCACCTATTGTGAAACAATCAACTATTCACATTCTCCTTCATATGGCTGTGGCAAAGAATTGGGATGTCCATCAAATGGATGTTCATAATGCTTTCTTACATGGTGACTTTGAAGAAGAGGTCTACATGAAGCATCCACCGAGATTTAAACTTGTGGGTTTGAACACCGTGTGTATACTAAAGAAATCAATATATGGCCTTAAACAAGCTCCCAAATGTTGGTACTCTAAGCTACGCAACGCTCTTACCTTGTACGATTCAAAGCAAAACTGATCCTCTTACTTCTACACAAAATCTCAAGTATGCATTTATATACTGATCTACATCGATGATTTTATTATGACAAGAAATTGTCTCTATACACTCCAACGCTTCAAGACTTATCATAGTGAGTGCTTCCACATGAAAGAGTTGGATAAACTTAAATATTTTCTCGGTCTTGAAGTTGCTCGAAATGCAGAAGGATTTTTTCTCACACAATGGAAGTATGGTATGGATATTGTCTACTGCTTTCGGTCCGCCCCTTGTGGATCCTTTACCATATTGATTTTTGGTTGGGTGATTGATTTATCTTACCTTCACTCGACCGGAACTCTTTTATACGATACACATTCTATCACAATTTATGCAGAACCCACTTTGGATCATTAGGAAGCGAATTTACAAGCCGCCATGTACATAAAAGGAATGCCAGGCCAAGGAATAACGGTCCGACTTCAATCTCCATCTCACTTCATATTGTGATACTAATTAGGGTGTTTGTCCCCTTACACGAAGATCACTCGATGCATATGTAATACTTATCATCAACTCTTCGGTTCGTGGAAAACAAAGATTTCTATTTCATATGCTGAAGCTGAGTATCGCTCAATGGCTTATGCTTTAAAGAAGCTAAAATGGCTAAAGGAACTTCTTTCTACATTTGGGATCCAACATGATGCTCTGGTGACATTATAATGCTATAACAAATTTGCTATACACATTGCCGCCAAATCGGTTTTTCATGAACATACAAAACACATCAAAAAGGATTGCCACTTTGTACAAGATGTTGTCACCGCCAAACTTATTGTCATGGAACAGTTGTCTACTCATGATCAGCCAGCTGGTCTTCTTACAAAACCTTTGCATATGCCTATGTTTACCTATATATTGTCCAAGTTAGGGATTCAAGACATCTCACTGCCAACTTGAAGGAGGGAGGGGGGGTATTGAGATAAAGATATGTAAATATTTATAGACTTAGGCTTATTTCCATATTCTATTGTGTTTGGATTTTAGGTCATTCTATGTAAAGATCTCTCTATTTATACTTGTATATATGATTATCAATAGACAACTTTTCTCAAAACGTATTCACATCTACCATCATGCATTTATGATCACTCGATTTATCTCCCTCTTCATAAGTGAACTATAAGCTATGTATTACAATGATTTTGTGAAGATGTTAGTCAATCAATGATAATTAGGCATGTGTTGTATTTCCTTCACGAAAATAATGATTTTCAAGATCTACATGTGTGGTATGTGAGTGAATATAACTCAGGACTTGCCATGAAGGTGCATGATTCATTATATTGTTAAGTTATCTAGGATTTAGATTTACTTTTCATGATTACAGAATCATCATTTGTAACTATACTCAAAAAAATCATCAGAAAATGAAATTATAATAACCATAATTTTTCATTTGTAACTATACCCTAAATTTTATTTTATTTTTGAAATTAATTTTTTGAAAATAAGATTTTTTTTACGATTTTTTCTCACAAAAACTTTCTTTGAAGAATATATTTCTTACAAAATATTTTCCAAAATGATAAACATTGTGATTATCATTCGATTCCTCCTCTATTTTAAGGATACCATCACCATTAACATTAGGTTATACCGACATCAATTTCAATTTCCTTTTCATCCATATTATTCTCACCTTTATATTTTTGTTGTAAAACAATTGAAATAGGTGCTACATGAGCCTCATTTTCCTCTTGAAACAAAGCTTGTTTGGTATTCTTTGAGGAAGAAGAAGAAACCTCACCATGCTCAACTTCTCACAAAGGTTTTGGCAAAGGGTTTCTTGTGGAATATCTTGTAGTAATAATGAGATCTTAAATCATTATAGCCTCCTTGTGAACTTTTTTATTCACTTATGACTCACTATAAGGCCTCCTTGTATCAACATTCCCAAAAGCAATTACAAAGGTTATTGGTTGTGATTTCCTCTGGTAACGAGTCATGGTTTTAGCCTGATGATATCCCCTCTCTGGAAATTATTTCTCAACATGATCATTAGACCCCAAGGTCCTGATTTACCACCATATGCGAAAGCTCTTTTGTAGCTTTGTGTTCTCTCTAGAAAGTAAGAGCGGTTGCGATTTGTAACCCCGTCCTCTTCAACTCATATCACTTTTTTACACCTAGAAATAACATGAGTTAAAGTGTTATAGACCGAGCAATAAAGTTATAGCTTCTCATAGATGTAAGTTATATGAGATTTATCTCCACCATCGAACTCAATGAAGGATTCCATAATCAGCGGCTTAAAACAATTTAACTCAAGAAGAACCCTTATATTCTTCACATCAACACTCTTCATGACAACAAGAGACTCCAATAGTATTACATATAATCCCAACCTAATATTATGTATGTACACCACACAACTTGATCAAAAAACCAATGGTTGCTGGTAAATTCAAGTTTGTAGTAGGTTTCCATCAGGCAAGGGAAACCATCCACCCATCAAAGTGAGTGGTACCTAGCCTTAACACCTCGTCTACATCCTTCTCATCTTGGAAATCAAACTGGAATCTCCCTATACCCATACTTCTGCCTGTAACTCTCTTTTCCATCCTTTAGATTTTTGGTATCATGTAGACAAGGGCATTGGTATCTTGTATCCACATATTGACATCGAACATCTAGCTATCTAATATGAGTTGTTAAACTAGGGAATCTTGATAGTCATTAGCTTCAAACCACTTTTCTCTTCAGATATAATTTTCTTACATTTATCTGAGACATATTGAGACAAATTTGTGAACCTTAACAAATTGAATATGCTCACCAAAACATGCAGAGATGAAAACCTTGAAAGGAGAAAGAAAATGGTCTAATATCAAAACAAAAGATGAAGGATCATATAGGAGCACACCGAGAAAGACAATCAAAAACCATAAAAGAAATTAACCAATCAAGAGACAATGAGTAAGCACAATTTGCGTTATAAAATATCTCCAAATCCAAAAAGATGAGGACATGAACGAAATAAAATAATTCAGAATCCTATATAATCTCACAAACCAAGCAAGAATCTGATATACAAAGTTTTAACCCTAGTATATTACTACAAGTGCACAGCAAATCGAAGTAGTACCTAGGGATCAAATCTACAAAGACCGCATGTTACACTATCAATCAATTATTCAAACTTAATCTAAGACAAGGGTGGTTGTGATAGAAATCAAACTAAACATGTGATTAAAAGATGGAATTAAATAATAAAAAAGCAACCAAGCATCGGGTATTCATCAGGAAATAAGGAATCAAATCAAGAAATTATTCAGGATATAAGTACAACCAGTTCTCGACATAAACATAAAAATTTAGCAAACTCACTGTCGTGACGTCTACTGCTATATCTAGCAACCTATAATCTAAAATCTTTGTTAGGTCCTAGAGATTTAAACATGCATTATCGAATTGGTTTGATGTCCTGAATTAGCCTTAACATCAACATTTGTTGGTTAATAACTAATTGTTAATTTAATTTATTTCAGACATCTAATAAGCACTTTTGGTGAGTCAAACAACTTATGAACATAAGCTAGAAGGTTAGCTAACCTAAGGATTAAACTCAAAAATATATGGAAAACACCTAAGATAAGGTCCTATTTATTCCTAATTCATTGAATCCTTAATTCCCTAAAAATCATAAACCTGATTAGAGAACTACTCATACATAGCAAAAAATAACAAACAAAAAAAAATATATATATATATATACACATAATTGAATGAAAATAATAATCAAGAGGGTTCATAATTCTTCTCAAAAGTAGAGGATGAAATATTCTCTCAAAGCTTACAAGAAAATAGCTAAAAGTCTTCTACAAAAAGTTATAAAAGATTCTCTAAATTGTTAGAAAACCTAATTAAATATGTTAAAACGTGTCTTGTACAAAATAAGAAAAATCTGGTTTTCTCACGGAGGCCCTTGGATAGATTGATCCAGGTGCAAATTGATTGATCTACTATGGATTGGTCGATCTCGTAAGCAGTTGGTCGATCTTTACATCCGGCACAAATCTCTTGACAAGGGCTGGATCGACCGATCTAGAGGAGGATTGATTGATCTTCGGTTCAGATCGACTTTAAGAAATAGCTGGTCGTTCTTCAGATCGGGGGCACCTTCATGTGGTAATGGGATCGATCGATTCTAGAGGCGATCGATCGATTTGCATGCTGAAAATACCATAAGTGTTCATTTTTGCTCAAATCCATGGTTTGAGTGCTTTTATCCAACTTAACTTGTTTTATACCTCAAAAGTTTCTAAAAGACTAACAAAGACTCAAAGAAACAGTGGAAATATGAGTAAAAAACCGATAAAATTGGAGTACATCATAATCAATTCTTCAATCCAAAAAGATTAATCATATTTGGAAATCTAAGAGATAATGAGTCATTTAAAACACAACTTAAATATAGATAGATTTTCCCAAAACCCTCAATCCAAATATAAAAAAAATTTGGTACAAAAAACGAATTAAACAAAATCATTACCTAAGAATTACAAAACTTTAGTTTGCCTTTAAAATCATTGTGAATTTCTTTCCCCTTGCAAAACGGGCGATATATATTCGACGAGATAAGACCACAATAAAACAAGGAACAAAATCGAGATCCAAACTTTGAATTCGAGAAACATGTCACTGCATCTCTAATATCTCCAAAAGCTCATATTTCCTTTAAATATATCTTGAATTACTTTCTCATTTCGAAATAGACGATACATATTCGAGGGGATAAGATCGCAACCAAAAATTGGTCAAAATTGATATCTAAACTTGAAAATCGAGAAACCCATGCCCGCATCTCTGAAATGATAACCAACATCAAGCAAAAAGTAAAGGAACCCAAAGCCTTCTATATGCAAGTGAAACCAAATCAAATAACTTCATATATTTGATTAGTCTCAAATCTGACAATAAAAAGCATATTCGAACCCTTCCAAACCTTTGAAAAATATTCAAAAACATGGAAAACATCGTCGGAAATCATCTTTAAAAACTCCAAAAAATTGCATAAATACATAATAAATTTGGTCTTTATAGAAAAAAATAAAAATAAGTAAGTTATTTAGTTAATCACAAATTTCAGTTTTGGTTTGAATAGTCCAACATAATAATTAATTACTTAACATTATAATAAAATTTTGGTTTGAATTTGGAATGATAAATTTTGGCTCTATTCGGTTTGGTCATGCCTATTAAATTTATTACGATATATGGAAGATGTATATTAACTTAAATATATATATCTAAGATATATATATATGTGTAATAGCTTTTTACTTTTCTTATACAACTCAATCATTTTCCAAAATCTCTTTTCATAAACTTTCAGTGACAATTTTCCCAATCAAATGGCTAAACATTTGGTTTTAGGTTTGGTAGAAAACATGGTTCATGAATGCTTTGGTGATATTCTCGTCCTGCTATTTGACAATGACACTACATCAATTGTGTCTCTCACTTCAATGCTTGCAAAATTTTCGTATAAAGGTAAAAGTTTAAAATTTTGAGAGAATAATTTTACTTTTACCATTTAAATAGTTCTTGATAATTTTCCATTTACATATTGATGTTCCTTTTATGTTAAAATTATATGCTTTCATAATTATGATTCAAAGTCTCTAGATATGTTTACATTGCTTTTCCAGATCCTTAAACTTATGATATCTAAATATGTAATTATATATAGAGTGAAAGAAAGAAAATAAATTTGTGGCTACCTCGTCATACGAATACAATATTACGCAAAATCTAATACATACAAAGATATAGTATATAAAAATATTTGATCCAGAATTTGGTATTTTGATTTAACGATATTTATCTTAGCAGTTTTGTATATATATTAACTTTTAACATATGTATAATACTTTCATGATCATATAATAAATATAATAATACCTCAATGTTTTTAAAAAAATTGGAGTACTTCTAGAATGCTAGTAGATATATCTTAAAAGTTAAAATATGTATGAAAATCAATTTGAATACATTTCTATTGTATTTTATTATTAATTAATTTTTTATTATTTTTAAATTAGTTTTTACAAACCCATATCAGATTTATATACTTTTGAATATTTTATATAGACATATTATCATTTTTCCAGAGTCGTATATTTTGAAATTTCTAGATATTCGATATATTTCTTTTTCTTTCAATTATTTATATACATTTCACATAATTTTCTTTTCTAGATTATACAACTAACCTTAGATAACTGATATTATAATTTTTGGTCTAAGATTTCCAGATTTATGGTAGCCAAAAAGTATTTTCAAAATTTATTAAATGAATTTTACACTTTATTGCATTAAGCAATGTGATCAAATATAGCTAACAATATGAGTAAATGATATGTGTTAGTGATGAGCGTGACTGTGGCAAGTGAGGCTTTATCATTCATCAAAGAACATAAGGACATTGGACTTATCATAGCCAACATTGAAATGCCTCACATGGATCCTCAATCCTTCCTCACATCTCTGCTTCACACAGATATTCCTCTCTTGTGTATGTACATTTTATTCACACTGATCTTTTGTTTTGTTTATAGTTTTCATTGATATACTTTTTTTTCTCTGTTTTTTTTTGGTGGTAACAGTGATCACTCAAGAGAATAAGACAGAACAACAATCAGATTTGTTGATGGAAAAAGAATGTTTTTTTCTGAAGAAGCCGTATTCTGAAGAAGACATCAAAAACATATTGCAACAAATATTACACAAGAAGAGTCCAAAGACAGAGAAAATCAACATACATGAAACCGAAAAGAATGTTGCAGATGATCATAAAACTCAAACTCAATCTTGTAGGGACTTTCTTAAGAGACAGAGAACAAGTCAGGCAGCTTTACTAGGAAGACGACCGATCAATGAAAAATTAACTTCTGAAATGAGTCACAAGAGAAGAATTTCACAAAATTTGGTGGATAATAATGTTGGAGAACCTACGAATTTATGGACTTATGAATGTCACACAAAATTCTTAGCTGTTCTCTCTATTTTGGGTGTCGAAAGTAAGATTTATATTTTAGTTTTAACCTCTTTATTTTTTTTGTTTTTTTCCATTATTTTCTTACATTCTTTTCATCTTGCAGATCCTTGTCCCAGTTCCATATTGGAGATTATGAATGAACCAAACTTGACTTATCATGAAGTCTATCAACACCTTCAGGTTTATAATATATATACTTTTAGTTTCATTATAAATGATTATTTAATAGTCTTATTATAACTTTTTATCCTGGATTTTGTTTAGACATATAAAGCTCAAGTTGAGCAGATAAGTGATTCAAAATCTATGAAAATTTGGAGATCAACAAATCAAACATTCAAATATCCTTCAAACTGTGAATATCCTTTCAAAGCATCCAACCTAAGGGAGAATGTTATTGCAAGTAACCTCAACTTGTTTCCTTTGAGAATTAAAAACTCTCCATCTTCATCATCTGACTCTGAATGTAAGTATACTTATATTATATACACTTTCAAAGTCTATAGTTTTGTATTATATTTCTTTTGATTTTCTTTATGCAGCTTCAGTTAAAGATTGCTCTGTTGTGAAAAAGAATGAGAAGAAGCCAAAGTTTTATCTTGGTGGGTTGTTTGATTTGGATAATCAAACATTTTTGAACAAGAAATCCAAACATATTGATTGTGTTTCTTCAGCCGCAAGTAACAACCCAACTTATAACCTAAGTGGTAATAACTTTCATAGCCTCTCTAACAGAGACAGATTTCAGATGGGTCATATTGGGCAGTCTAGCTCAACTCTTGAAACCAATCGGAACCAGATACATTTAGGCTCAACCTCTACACTAGATGCCAATATGGCCCATATGGACTGGGTTTCTTCAACAGAAAGATATAATCCTTCTCATATGCCATCTGTGACTCAAGAAGGTTTTGGTCATAGGGAAACAAGTCATGATGTTATGAACACTGTGATTCCTCCTGCAACCAATAGACCTTTTTCTCAAACCAATAAAAGCCAGATGGGTATGGGATCTATTGGAGGAAGCTATGTTCTTCCTAGAAATATACTCTACCATGAGTTTATTTTGACACATATGCGTTTGGTTACCCAGCAAATAGGTTATAGGTTCTCTTATGAAACCAATAGGACCATTCGCGAAACCAATGTGAACCAGATGGATTGGGTTTCTCTTCAAGAAAGGTTTGTTCATGTTCTTTCTCCAGGAAATGTGACTTCTGCTGGAACTAATACAACCCAAGTGAGTTTGGTTCCTGCTGAAGCAACTCAAGCTAATGTGGTTGTTCCTTATAATGAAGAACATGATGTTTCGGTTGAAAATTTGATTGCTTTTGACAAGGAAATCAATGAGATGGATATGCAATTTTTCTTAGGAAATCTCAATCGTGGATCTGCCTCCAACCATCCAACAGATTTGATCCCTCGCGTCACTACAGAGGCTCAAGATCACTCTTCTGCTATGGAGTTAGGGTCAACAAGCCAACAATGTACCAACATGGAGGATGATCGTGAGTTGATGGATTGGATCAACGAGCTCTTGAAAGATGATGCATAAAGTCTTTTTGAACTTCTCTCATTTTGGCTCTTTGTTTCTGCTTAAACCACCAATAAAGAAGTATATGAACTTCGCTCTATTTCATTATGTTTGTAATAAGGATTTCAGATTCTGAATTATGTCGTCGTTATGTTTGAAATTAACAAATGTTTGTGTTTTCAGTCATTAAATTTACCTTACAAATTACTCAAATGCTTTCAATTAATCAAAATTTGCAAAACTGGTTGGCACTATATATATGCCAAAAATTCAATTAAAACAATTCAACATGAATTAAAATTAATTTTGATTCGTCAATCTTTTGATTATTCGAAAAAATCAGCTATTTTTTCAAAAGAAAATAAAACAACTTTTATTCAAATTTTTTTTTTTGACTTCTCCTGGAAACCCTTGTTTTTTTTTTCTTTTCTCGATCTTCTTCCTCGGTCGCTCTTATTTGGTGAGCTAAGATCTTCGTTTCTGGTCCTTTTGTTCCTCGCTTTTTCCCGAGGCTAATAAATTTCCGTAAATTCGTGAAATTCCTCGGTTGAAGATCCTTGAAAAATCGTGTTGTTCTAAGTTCGCTGGTATTGTTGGGTCTGCAAATTCCGTTTTGAAAGTTCCTTCGAATTTGAGACATTCGTGATTAAACTAAAGTAGACGATATTTGGTTGGAGACCTGAGAGAAAACTGGGCAGGATGAGTGCTAAAAAGGTGGAAAGTTCGTCGCCTCCGTCAATTCGACGGGATCCGTACGAGGTTCTATCTGTGTCAAAGGACGCAAATGACCAAGAAATCAAATCCGCTTACAGAAAATTAGCTCTAAAGTAAGATCCTTTACCAAGTTTGTTCTTGTTTATAGACCTGATTTCGATTGAATCTTATGTCCTTGAATGCAATTTCTTAGGGTTTCTGGTTTGATATATTGGAAATTGTGATTTGGTCCTATTTGATTTTATGGTTGATACTTTGATGACTTGAGTGTGCGTATATCAACCTTTTTTTCCAACTGAGTATTGATATGCTAAGAATATCCGTCTACCTAGATGGTGCTTTGACTTTGTTGAAGAGCCTGATTCTCTCCATGGATGGTGCTTCTTTACAATAAATTGTCTTTATTGGATCCAAACATTGAATAAGTATCATCCGGACAAGAATGCCAACAATCCTGCGGTTTATCCTAGCAGAAAGTTCAAAGCTTTTCTTGAATGCAATTTTTCTTAGGGTTATAAACAAATCTATATTTGAAACTATGTGACGTGACTTTAAATTATGGATTGCATGTTACCATGCATAGAGTATATGATAAGCTGTGTATTAATCTAGAGCAGAAGCATTGTAAATAAGGAACCCTAGGTAGTTTGTGGCAGTGTTTGATGTAGCTCAAAATCTGGAGTTAGGTGGGTTATTTGAAAACTTAACAGCTAAAGGTTCAGGCAGGAGTTGTTAGTTGTGGACTCTGGGTTGGTCTAGGATCTTGGTTTGTGAATAGGTAGACGGTTAGAGACTTCTCTCATTAATCTGAGTCAAATCTCCTCTGGTGTGTGAATTGAATAAAGGAGTTTACTGGTTCCAATATTATCACGTATTAATGCATTAACGTTGTCTCTCTCTCTGTATACTGAGAATTTATCTCCTACTTTTGACTTTGTTAAAAATAAACTTACAGCATTTTGTACTTGATAACAACTTTACTCTTTTTTCTCGTCATCTTGGCTGGTGTTTTACATGAAATTTCCTTCAAACAATGGATAGGTATCATCCGGACAAGAATGCGAACAATCCTGAAGCTTCTGACCTTTTCAAGGAAGTTGCATTTTCCTATAGCATTTTGTCTGACCCAGAAAAGCGAAGGCAATACGACAATGCAGGATTTGAGGTGATACTTGTTTTTGTCAATCTTTGTATGGAAAGAGAATTGTCAAGGCCATGTTCATTCCCATGTTTCATACTTAATGTCCCTAATCAAGTTCTATCCTTTCGCTTTATAGAATAAAGCCTGCTCTTCTCCTGTCTCAGTGAGCTTCTAGCTATTAAGATCATTTAATAAGTGAATATTGACCATTTCTTGTATGTTCATTTTTCCATTTTGGTTAGTGTCACTTTGAAAGTACTTTATCTATTCCTCGACACACATTCTTGTAGCTATAATAATGTTTGTTTCATGATATGAGGCCATTGATGCTGATGGAATGGACATGGAAATTGACTTGTCAAATCTAGGAACCGTAAATACCATGTTTGCTGCACTGTTCAGGTGCATTTTGTACCCTTTCTTCATGGTTCTTATGAAATCATTCTGTTTTTAATCAATTCTATTAACCTTTTTTTTCTCCTTATAATTGTCAACATTCAGCAAACTTGGTGTGCCTATCAAAACTACTGTATCTGCCAATGTTCTTGAAGAGGCTATGAATGGAACTGTTACAGTTAGGCCCCTTCCTATGGGTACATCAGTTAGTGGGAAGGTGTGAAATCAGATTCCAAGACTTTCTTCTTACCACGTTTTCTTGTGTAGTTGGAATTGAAGTTTATCTCATATCTCAAATCAGGTTGAGAAGCAGTGCGCTCACTTTTTTGGAGTTACGATAAGTGAACAACAAGCTGAATCAGGGGTTGTTGTTAGAGTAACTTCGGCAGCACAAAGTAAATTTAAGGTATGTTCGAATGCCCTTAATTACGAACTTGGAAGTTTTTTTCGACCTAATTAGCGTGATGGTTAACTTTGGAATATTTCCATCTCCAGTTGCTTCATTTTGAGCAAGATTCAAGTGGCGGCTATGGATTGGCCTTACAGGTACAAAAGAATATTGCTCTTAGTATTAAAAGGAGGCACACTGTTTTATTTTTGTTTTTTAAAACTTGGGGTAAACTGTCACCTAGTCAAAAAAAGTTTAATTTTACTTACGGGGATTTCACAACAGTATGAGGCTTTTATCTTTTCTTGCAGGAAGAGAGTGAGAAAACAGGCAAGGTAACATCAGCTGGCATGTATTTCTTACATTTTCAAGTGTACAGAATGGATTCAACTGTTAATGCGGTATGTAATTTCAGAGATATCTGCCTTTCATAATTAGCTGAAAGTGTAGAATATGCAGAGGTATTAGAGTTACCTACATTTTGGTTATTGTGCAGTTAGCCGCAGCCAAGGACCCTGAATCCGCTTTCTTTAAGCGATTGGAAGGTCTTCAGCCTTGTGAAGTTTCAGAACTGAAAGCTGGCACACATATATTTGCAGTTTATGGTATGGATTATTACTTTATTTACTATATAGGTGGAGTAGTTTCTGGAGACGTTAGTTTAACTGTTCTTTAATTACTTTTCAGGTGATAACTTTTTTAAGACTGCATCCTACACGATTGAGGCACTCTGTGCCAAGACCTATGAGGATACAACAGAGAAGTTGAAGGAGATTGAAGCTCATATCTTAAGAAAGAGAAACGAGTTGCGCCAGTTTGAAACAGAATACCGAAAAGTAACTTTCTACTATTGAAAACTCAGTCAATTTATTAAGTATATGTAGCTGATGACTTGCTACATTTTTTTTTCCAAGGCCTTGGCACGCTTTCAAGAAGTTACCAACAGATATACCCAGGAGAAGCAAACTGTGCGTTGATAAATTTCTTTTGTCTATGTTACATTTTTTCCTACTGCATATTATTGATTAGCTTGCAATGTTTCTAATGATTAGATGTTGTGCACCTGGACCCCAGAGGAGCTCGTGTAGATCTTTAGTTATATGCTTTTGATCATTTATAAAAGTTTTTTGTTTGTCTATTTCGGAATGTTGGTGAAGGTGGATGAATTGCTAAAGCAACGGGATACAATCCACTCGTCCTTCTCTGTCGTGAAGACTCCAACCGTCAACGACTTAAGCAATGGAAGTAGCAGCAGCAAAACTCAGGGAGAGGAACCGAGAAGTGATGGGGGTGGTGCAGGAGAAGAAGGTGGAACAGAGGGTAAAGACAAAGCAAAGAGGAAATGGTTTAATTTGAACCTCAAAGGATCTGATAAGAAGCTTGGTTGACGAAAATGCGGATCTGTAATGTGTCATTGGTGCATTCTTTCGACAGAAGTGGCTCGGTGACCATTTGTCACTGGATGTTCTATGTATGGTTTTGTAGGCATATATATTCATCGAATGGTTTGAGAGAGTGAGAGAGATGCATAGGAGAGATTCTCAAGTTGAGTGTTTTGATGTATGCACTTGCTTCATTGATTCATTGTTTGTTCTCTATTAATATTTACAGATTGTTAAGCGTTTTTGAAGTTGGTCAAGCTCTCCAAATAGTTTTTCTATGTATACAAAATTGTAATTTGAACATTGTGACGTTGGAAAACCTTTTGTTGGTCGTGGACTGATGATACATCCATAAAGATTCAAAATGAAAATGTCTCGACTTCTTTCAAAATGTAATTTTGATGATATACATTTGGAAATTTACAATAAATGGAATCAAGCCACCTAAAAAACAGTGAATGTTATATACCTTTCAGCATTTATACCCAAAAAAAAAAAGAAGAATTTAGGTAGAAAGGCCAAAATTTTAAAAAAATAGGAACTTTGACCCATGAGTTTGTCAAAATTGGTATTAAATAATTCTCCAATTTCCTACTTTCACAGATACAAAACACCAGAAAAAGTTATTAGGAGAAGAAATGGGTCTCTTAGCAGCGATGTATCAACATGAGATGTTTGATGAGAGCAAAATTAAACAAGAGAATGAGAATTGAACTTCATTACAAATACAAAACAAAAGAACAAAATATTGACCTAACAACGGACCTAAAACTAACCCTTAAATCAAACTCACCTCACAAGCCAAAACAACACCCATAACAATAGAACATTGAAACACTAATAAAATTCAAATATGAAAGAAAGGTACCAAAGAAGAACAAAAATGGCAACAAGCGTAATAGCATAAGAATTGCAAATCAAAATAGGATAGACAAAAGCTTACAACAAACAACGAGAAACCCAAGCTATCAAACTTACAAAACAATGTGAACACCAAACTGAACAAAAAATATGTCTAAATGTCGTTATTCAAAACACAAAAGACAGAAAAGTACTTTAAAGAGATTACTAGAAACTCTTCAATAGGAAAACTAAGCAAATCTATTTGACAAACAAGTAAAACAAACCTAAATGAAATTACAGATAAAATTAAGAAAACCTTAAAACAACATCTACAAGGTAATACCATAATGGAAAAAGATATATAGCAATAAAACACGGACACATACTCAGTACGAAGTACAACACATCGCGCAGCATCCCACATGAAGCAAATAAACCAACCGAAATATAACTCTGCAATTCAAAAAATAATCGCGAAATAATCCAAAAATAACAACACACTGAAGCAAAGACATCAATACAAACCGTATTGTACAACCCTACATAAAACATAAAACAGTAAAGAAAAAAAAATCGCATAAGTAACACCAAAAACGAAGACAAAACAAAAAACATTTTGTATAGTACAACAATACACACTATAAATTTTGACCATGATTATAATCATAAATTGATCAAAAACAGTTGTTTTGATTAATTTCTTACCAATACAAATTTCCAACTAACGACTTTTTGACGTTTCAATTTTGATCAAAAATTAATCAAAACAATTGTTTTTCGACCAATTTATGATTATAATCATATCAAAATTGAGTTGTTTTCTAGTTTATCGTCAAAAAGTGGTCATAATATTTTGAAAATATATCGATTGGTGAAAAAAAATTTGATGATTCAATGATCAAATATTTAACTCGTTAAAAGTTAAGATTTTTGGTCATAACTATGTTGACTAAACTTTTGGTCAAATTTTTTTTGTCACAATATAACATGTTAACATGTTTTCTTGTCGTGATATGAGATTTCAAAAAAAAACGCATACTTACCAATTGGCGAACAAAAGTGAAGTTCCCCTCATCAGATTGACCACACGGCTACACTACCTCTGGGCCTCGGTCCCTTACACTGTTTTGGACATGCAACATCGCCGACGCATCAACACCACCATTTCTAATACTCGATGACCAACCAACGACGCCAGATGTGCCAAAATCCTCGAAATCATCATCGAAAATTTTGTATACTTCATTGTTGCTACGCGTCAGCCTCTCATACGTAACGAACCTCCGCAAAGTATAGTCCATACCGACAGCCGTCGAAGCCGATATCCTAACATTACGAGTCTGCACCATTTTTAACCTAAGCCATAACAATCTCAACCAAAAATCAAAACAGTCACGAAGGAAACAAAGACACAGAACTGAAGCATCAATAAATGTTTCCTACTTTTAGTGTAAAAGACATCTCACCCGTGCTAAAAAAAAATTAGCGGGAAATTGGATGGAAAAACAGTCGAAATCTTAACGAACTTTATGCCTGGTACTGATTTATACATGAACTCGTGTACCAGACTTAAATCCAAGTTCACTTATAATAATTGTAAATTTCATACACGAACAATTATTTTTCAGCTAAAATCAAAGTTGGTTGTTATCTCTGTTAGTCAACAGTTAAATATTCGTTATGCTCATGTTAACCAACACATGTACGACTGAATAAATTTAATTAAAATTTATTAAAAGAGATTAAAATAAAATGAAATAAAAATTGAAGATAAATTGAAAATAAAATAAATAAATTACAATCAATTAAAATAAATTACAATCAATTAAAATACATTAACATAAATATAAATCAAAATAAACTAAACTAAAATAAATTAGTTGCCGAAAACATTTATGTAGGTGTTTCATTAAATTATTATTTTTCCTATTATTGTGACGAAAGCATTTGGTTTGTTGAAGACTTTTAGGGTTCATGAAAAATTAAGATATTTGAATTAGGATCCTAGAGTTGATGATTTTTCAAAAACATGTAAATAATTGTTCGAGTATGATTTAGCATTTAGGTTAAAATTCAACTCAGAGAGTTTAAGAGAGAAGGTGGGAACGAACTTTGTTCTTTACACTAGTAAGAGGACGGTTTACATGTACATGAGTTGCTCTCAATTGCTTATGAAAACATGGTCCTTTTACAAAGAAATCCTCCTCTATTTATAAAATGTGGAGGCGATTTGCATTCGGATAAAACTATAAAGGATACAATTTTGTTTAGATTCGAATTTATCCAAAAGATTCTTGCGAGATTTTGAAAAATATTCCAAGTCGGAACAGAAATATTCCAAATGGCGTGTCTCGACAATACTCCAAATCGGAATACAAATATCTTCATTTCCTTACTTGATGACGTGTTGACAAAGTTCCTTTCATTCTGATGAATTGTCAAGGAGCTCTTCCGAGTTGACGTTGAGTAGTCGAGACGACTTCTTAGCTAATTTTGACAAGTTCATGACTTAGAGGTTTTAATCATCGATTGTTATTCGTGGACCGAAATAGGATCTCGGATCCACCTCCAACAATTATGTTTGTAGTCGGATATTGTAGGTGCTTCATCAAATAATTTCTCTTTCTTTCTCTTGTAATTTAATTTTCAATTTTTTTAACAAAATACCTAATAAAACATCAATTTCTCACAATTTACTTTAATCTATTTTAGTTTATTTTTTAATTTATTTTAATTAAATTTATTTAGCCACATCCTTGTAATATATTCATGACTTAGAGGTTTTAATCATTGATTGTTATTCGTGGACCAAAATAGGATTTGGGATCTACCTCCAACTATTATGATGGTAGTCGAGTTGTAATTATGTTTGTAATTGAATATTGTAAGTGCTTCATCAACTCTTTAATATAGATGCTTCATCAAATAATTTCTCTTTCTTTCTCTCCTACTTTTAAAAATTTAATTTTCAAAATTTTTAACAAAATACCTAATAAGACATCTAAATTTAAGTTTCTCACAATTTATTTTAAATTATTTTTAATTTATTTTAGTTAAATTTATTTAGCCGCACCCTTGTAAAAAATTCAACCAATTCCTCGATTGAAATTATATTGTTCATAGGTTCGCTGATGCAAATTCCGTTTGAATTTTCAATCGAAATTTGAGACCTTTGTGATTGGGTAGATATAAGTAGAGAGTAAGATTTGGTCGGAAGAGGTGAGAGCGAGTGGGGAGGATGAGCTCGAAAAAAGTTGAAGGTTTGTCTGCTCCGGCGATTCGACGAGACCCGTACGAGGTTCTTTCTGTATCTCGAGACGCAAACGATCAGGAGATCAAATCTGCTTACAGAAAACTAGCGTTGAAGTAAGCTTCTTAGTTATTCGCATTATGAAGCAAAATGTTTTATTTTTCATATATTTTTTCTGATTTCTCTTAGCAGAAAGTTCTAAGCATTTCTTGAATGCGATATTTTAGGGTTATCAAAATTACTATTTGAGATTTTATGTCCTGACTATGAAATATATGTTGCGTGTTTAAGTGAACTGAATAAGTGTGAATAATAAGCCTTGTGCTAATATAGAGCAGAAGCATTGTAATTAAGGAACCCTAGGTGGCTTAGCAGTGTTTGATATAGCTCAAAATCTGTAGTTAAGTGGGTTTCTAAGAAATTACAGCTTTAGAGGAAGTTTAGAGAGAAGGACTGGATTTGTCTAGGATCTTGGTTTGGTAATTGGTGGAGACTTAGAAACTTCTCTCGTTAACCAGACTATCCAGTCTCTTCTCTGGTGTCTGATTTGGATAAAGGAGTTTACTGGTTCCTCAAATATTAGTGCATCAACTTCGTCACTGTATTTGTATACTGAGAAGTTATCTCCTGCTTTTGACATTGATGAAAATTTACTTGCATCATTTTTGTACTTGATTAGATCCTTCGTTTTTCTTCTCCTCATCTTCAGTGGTGCTTTACATGAAATTACCTTCCAATGGATAGGTATCATCCGGACAAGAATGCAACAATCCTGAAGCTTCTGACCTTTTCAAGGAAGTTGCATTTTCCTATAGCATTTTGTCTGACCCAGAAAAGCGCAGGCAATATGACAATGCAGGATTCGAGGTGATTACTTGTTTCTTGTCAATCTTTTAGAATTAGTAGAAATAGAACTGTCAAGCCCACAATCATTCCCCTGTTTCATACTTAATGTCCCCAATTAAGATCTATTCTTCCGCTTTATAGAGTAATGCTTGCTCTTCTCCTGTCTCAATGTGCTTCTAGCTACTTAAATTATTAATAAGTGAACATTGACCACTTCTTGTATGTTTGTTTTTCTGTTTTTCGTTATGGTTAGTATCACCTTTAAAGTACTTTATCTATATCTTGACACCCATTCTTGTAGAAATAATTATACATGTTTCATGATATTAGGCCATTGATGCTGATGGAATGGACATGGAAATTGATTTGTCAAATCTAGGAACTGTAAATACCATGTTTGCTGCATTGTTCAGGTGCAGTTTCTACCTTTTTTCATGGTTCCCTTGAGAAATCAATCTTCTTGAATCCACTCTGTTAGCGTTTTTATTCTCCTTAAAAATATCTAATTTAGCAAACTAGGCGTGCCTATCAAAACGACAGTATCTGCCAATGTTCTTGAAGAGGCTATGGGTGGAACTGTTCCAGTTAGGCCCCTTCCTATTGGTACATCAGTTAGTGGAAAGGTGTATAAATCAGATTCCAAGACTTTCTTCTTACCTAAGTTCCTTGTGTGTCTTGAATTGATGTTTATCTCATATCTCATATCAGGTTGAGAAGCAATGCGCTCAATTTTTTGGAGTTATGATAAGTGTACAACAAGCTGAATCAGGGGTTGTTCTCAGAGTAACTTCGACAGCTCAAAGTAAGTTTAAGGTATCTTCGAATACTTTTTATTACTTACCTGGAAGTTTTTTCCATGTAATTAACGTGATGGTTGTTAACTTTGGAATATGTCCATCTCCAGTTGCTTTATTTTGAGCAAGATTCAAGTGGGGGCTATGGATTGGTCTTACAGGTATAAAAGAATATTGCTTTTAGTATTAAAACGAGGCGTGATATTTATTTTCTCTTTTTTAATTTGGGAAAACTCTTAACTAGTTCTTAAAAAGACTGTTCATTTTGCTTATGGTGTTTCCACAACACAATGAGGCTTTTGTCTCTTCTTGCAGGAAGAGAGTGAGAAAACAGGCAAGGTAACATCAGCTGGCATGTATTTCTTGCATTTCCAAGTGTACAGAATGGATTCAACTGTAAATGCGGTATGTAAAATTGGAGATATTTTCCTTTCATAATTAGCTGCCATTGTAGAATATGAAGAGCTATTAGAGTACTCTACATTTTGGTTATTGTGTAGTTAGCTGCAGCCAAGGACCCTGAATCTGCTTTCTTTAAGCGATTGGATGGTCTTCAGCCTTGCGAAGTTTCAGAACTAAAAGCTGGCACACATATATTTGCTGTTTATGGTGTGAATTATTGTGTTCTTTTTGAAATAGTTGGAACTATACTGAGACTTTAGTTTAAGACTGCATCCTACACAATCGAGGCACTGTGTGCCAAGACCTATGAGGGTACAACAGAGAAGTTGAAGGAGATTGAAGCTCAGATTTTACGAAAGAGAAACGAGTTGCGGCAGTTTGAGACAGAGTACCGAAAAGTAATTTTCTTACAGTGAGCTTAATCAATATTTAGGGAGACATGTACGTGTTGATTTGCTATATTCGTTTGCAGGCTTTGGCGCGGTTCCAAGAAGTTACCAATAGATATACAGAGGAGAAGCAAACTGTATGTTGATGATTCTTTTTATCTTTTAATAACATTTCATTCTTTATATAACAATGTTTCTAAAGACAATATGCTTTCAAGAGGTAAGTAGAATTTGAGATCTTTGTTACATGGCTAACAATCAAGAATAGTGTTAATAGGTGGGAAGGAGCACAGATTTAGGGTCGTTGGATCGATCTGTTTGTTAGGAAGCCTCATTGGTTTTTGGGATAGTTTGCAGATCGTAAGTTAGAACATTTGATTACCTTGATGTTCTGTCTTTTTGCTCTTTCTTTTGTTCATAGATTGTTTATGTAGTAGTTTGACAGTTTACAATTGAGAAATAAAGGAAAAGCTTTTTGTAAACTATTCTGTTATATGATCATATCAGCATTCTTATTATTTACTGACGTATATTTCATCATTCTAAAAGTGTTTGATATGTCATTTATGGATGATGGTGTAGGTGGATGAACTGCTAAAACAACGGGATACGATTCATTCGTCCTTTTCTGTTGTGAAGACTTCAAGCGACAACAACTTAAGCAATGGAAGTAGCAGCAAAGCTCAGGGAGAGGAATCAAAAGGTGATGGGGATGGTGGAGGAGAAGAAGGTGGAACAGAGAGTAAAGAAAAATCCAAAAGGAAATGGTTCAACTTGAATCTCAAAGGATCTGATAGTAAGAAGCTTGGTTGACCAAAAGGTGGATTTGTTCCTTTGCCAAATCTCAGCTGAGTCATCGGTTTTTGTTCATTCTTTCCATCTTTGTCAGATAAGTTCATTGGAATGATCTAAAAAGGTCCTTTATGTTCTTTTATTACAGAACGACTGTTGTGGTCTTAGCAAAGTTTATCCAATTCGGTGGTTTTAGCTCAGCTCCAGTTTTATGATATATGCAACTTTTGATTCATTGTAAGTTTTGAAATCTGCCTATTCTCATCGAGCCATATACATCTTTGAAGAAGTACAATTTAATGCACTTGAGAAATCTTCATATTAGTTCATACATCTTTGGCTCTCTTTTTTTGTATTAGTGATTGAAAATTGGATAAATCTTGTGAAAAGATCAATCAATAGAATAAATTATGCCTTTGATTGGTAACACCAAAAAGGCTTATTTAAGGTCCAAAATAGAAAATGTTACCAATCACAATGAAAAAAGAAACGCAATGCGTAATTGTGAAACAAAAAGCCGTCCATTTTCGATGACAGAAATGTTGTCCCTCTTTTTAAAATAATCAAACACCAATGTAGTTTTGAGTAACATATTTTTTTTATTGTTTATTTCTTTTTCTTCATATATCTCACTCATTTTATATTATTATATTCATAAATATACAAAATGATTTCTATTATAGTAGTGTCATGTGTATGTAATTATGCATTCAGTTACCTACTCAGGTAAATAAATATATATTACGTGAATACATATATATGTATTTTATTTTGTGGTTGTTTATTTTATCAATTAAAATTTTGTTTTAATTATTTCATTTTGAAATTGTCTAATTAATTGATTAAATCTATTTTGATAATTTTAATTTTTAATATTATCTAAAAATTATATTATTTTTATATGGTCACCAATCACAGTTTTATGTCCTGTTTTTGTTTATCAAAACCGTATTAGGCTGCATTTGTCCCATATTTTATCCTGCATCATATTTGTTCTATACTGCTAAAACAAATGTCACGAATCCAACCATAAATATTTTATTATGTCAAATAAAGAGGAAAGTCGGAGTTAAATATGTTATTATATGATTCACAAACTTTAGTCTTAGGCGTATGCATGAAGTTTCTTACTTTTTTTATTGTTATTTGAAAGTATTTCCTAAAGCTGATGTAATGTAAAATGACTAGATTACAACTAACATCGTCAATTTATACCAAATTCAACGCAGAAAGCATAACGATTTATTTTTTATTAAATAAAAAAGTATAACGATTTATTGGGTCATCTTCTTATTATTTAGTATCAAAAGACGACGATTATAAAGCAAAAACCTGTTTTGACTTTTGAAGCCTTTGGGAAGATTTACAATAATTTTGCATCTTATTTGGTACGATTGCGACTTAAGTTTTTTAATAGATGATCAAAACTAGGATGTGTAGAAATCAAACAAATAAAAAGTAAAATAATCGAAGCTGAATGTATTGTATCTTTAGCTAAAATGAGTGCAATAGTTTTGCGGACTTATTATAATTACCTCTTCATCTTAAGATAAACCTAAACAATTATTTCAAAAGAAAAAAAAAACTAAAGTAAGATCAGCTCTCTGTGGTTGCTTCCTCGATGTGAGGCATAAAATGTGGCTGCTCATATCTGGAAATCACGGATCAATGGCATTGTTTATGCAATTAATCATATCTAATGTTTATAAGATACTTAAATAAATTATGCTAAGCACATGTATAAAAGCTTTATCAAAGAACATTGCAGAACTAAGTAGTAAAGTAATACTTAGATGTAATTAATAAGACCAACATTTTTTCAATATTGTTTTTATATTTATAAACAGACATATTTGCGTGATCAATGTATTATGAGTTTTTAAATATTTACAAAACTTATGATGTACAGTAGTTTGTTCACTACAATAGACATGAAAAACATAACTCATTTAAACAAATTTCCTAGCTAATATCAAAACTGAAATTGAGTTGGTTCGTTTTGGAATTTTATTCCAATTATTTTTGTTCGGAATAGTCTGAATTTCTTTACTATAAGAAAACTCTAATAAACGTTTTTAATGACAAGAAGATTTTCAACTTTTTTTGTAACAAATTTGATTGATAAGTCCAATTTATAAACTAAAATTTCTTTATAATTTATTAATTGCAGTGAAATAAGTCGAACCTCTAATACATGAGTTATAAACTCGATGATCCTAATCATGAGAGAAGAATTCGACAAAAATGGAATTTCTATGACTCTTTGAAATTATTTTTGGTTTAAGTATGAAATTCTCTAATTTTAAAACAGTGATATGATAATAAGAGTTTAAACTATAAACGTATGTGTGTGTTAATGCAACCACTTGACGTGTTCCACTTGGGTTAATTCTGTAACCTAAAGCCCTTCTGCTTTAAGAAAAGAAGATTATAGTGTAATTAAAGATTATTTAATTTGATAGATTAGGTATCACTTGGAACTCATTATGGGGCTTTGTGATGGATCATCACACCCCACCATCTTTGGCTGGCTTCACTAAAGAAAAATGCTTAGGATATATATCCATTAAAGGAGATTTAGACATGATTATACAGATGTCTAATTTTGGTTTTTCTTAACTTCGTATTTTCAAAACTGAAAAGTCGAAGTCTTCCTGATGTGTGGGTTTCGATTAAATTAATAAGAAAATTAAACGCATTTGTGAACCAAAAGATACATTATAGTTTTATTGTTATCACTTTTCCTGGACCTGCTTTAGTTATTTTAATGCATTTGTTTATTATAAACCCCATTGGTTGAAATTCTCTTGTAATGAAAATTTGGTGGGGAATAATTTGATCTTGGAGATCTTATAGTGATAATATAAAACATCATTTCTATCAAAAATTGATAAGACTTTGACATGAATACATAAATGGTGGTAGACAAGAACATTGAGAGATAGACAGCTGGTAGTTCTATTTGTCAAATAATATCACTTTTGCCGGGACTTATTAACTTGATTATAAAGTGAGATTAATCATGACTTACTGTGATGAAACACCACTATTTTTAGATTGTCAAACTTATTAATTATTGGTTCGTTGTCATTAATTTTTTAGTATTAAAATTACTCCACAAGTTGGGGATGTCGACACTTCTTTTGGAAATGATGTGTGACCTATTATTAGGTTTGATTTTTTTTTTGTCTAACTAGTATAACAGTTTTTTAAAATTTTGTTTCAGATATCTTAAAAATTTGTGAAGTGATAATATTTTTGAGTCATCTGGCCTCGATAACATATAATAATTATATAACTTTTGAAAATTTTAGTATTTCAAATCGCATAATTCTAAAAAGCGAAAATTTCTAAAATGACAAATTCAAATGGTAAAGAGTGGGTATAAAATTTTAAATAGTTTGTAGGTTTGATTCTCCTATTATATGAAACTAAAACATTTTCTATACATTTCTACACAGATATAAGTTCATGTTTTTTATTTATCTGAATATCTAGAGAAAAAATCTATTTGTGGATTGGACCTCACACAAAAGAATATTTCAAATCTTTTTCATAAAATTTAGAAATTATCAAAAATAATAATAATATTATTATTATTATTATTATTATTATTATTGTCAAGAAAATGTGTTTATCATATATCGTTGCATGCTTTTCACAAATTTTTTTTTTTTGTGTTTGTATATTTTTCAAAATGATATATAAAAATATTATACCAAATTTATGATGAACTTTTGTCAGTATAGTGATTAAATGATATGTAATAATTTAAATATTTGGAGATTACCTATATCCAACTACATGTGGTAATTAATAAGAGAGTTTATGAATAATTGTAAATTATAAATCTGGTCCTGCTTACCAGTTGTTGATAAAATATGTCAATATGTTAGAAGATCATAAAGCATAATTTTCAAAAAATTTAAGTATCAAAAAATTGAAAATTTTATGAATTCATTTTAAGATTCTGTTTTCTATTATATAGTATATACTATGACCATGTGTAATTTTTATTTAATTTATAAAAACATAATTATATATAAATTAGATACAATCCATTTGGATTACAGTCATTACTGCGTGATTTTACTTGTTACCACGTAATAAAAAATCATTGGCAAAAGTTATTATATTATTCACATGGAATATAATTGTTCAGTCAAGAAAAATAAAAGAAACCCCATCAGTGTTAGAAACTTTATACCCAAGGAAAAAAGGCCATAGTTTCTCCCCAGTTACCTTTATATAACTGTTATTCTCATATATATATAGCATATAGTGCTTAAGTCTTGGTCTAAAGTAGCTTTATTTTGAGGTCATATACTAATGTTGATTTGTGAAGTAATCTACAAGAAAGTAAAAGTTAATCCAGAAATCTGATGCCAAATTATTATGTGGAAAATTGCTGGTTTAAACCAATGTTTAACTGTCCTTAACTCAAGATTAGTCAGTTTTGTCTCCCATTCCAAGAAGATGCAAGTTTGCTTTAAAAAATTTGCAGTGAAGTGTTCGACAAAGTAGAGTCAACATGGAGTATGGTTCGTAAGATCCGTAAGAAAAGAAAAACGAAAAATCAGTTCTATGAAAAAAGAAAATAAAGGAAGGAAGAGACAGAGAATATGGATCTATAATCACATGTGTAGTCCTTCATTAGTGGAGAAAACCTAAGTGCTTATGTTCACCCACTTTCTCACATTCACTTTATTAGTTCACAAACTTGCTGCTTCTTTTAAATTCGCAGCACCTAAAAACTAATATCTTTTCTTCCACAAATCGTGCGATCTACCCTAATACATTAGTTATATATCTTAA
>JAKUCM010003294.1:0-46053 GCA_023374145.1 Lepidium sativum
TTATTCTTCGTAGACATCAATATTAGATATGAATAACAACCATAACTAGTCGTTTATTTTGTGAACATCAATAGCCCTTAGTACGTTCCATTTAACAATAAAATACACATAAACAAAGTGGAATATAAATATGCAATGATCTTTGTGGCTTAATTAGTGGAATCAAGGGGTCATAAGTGTAGTTGGGGGACACTGAAAGCCGATTGGAAAAACCCTGTTGCAAGCGAAAAAGATCTCTCTAATGGCCTTATCGATCCCGAAAACCAAAGGAAGTGGCTTGAAAACAAAGCAGAGACAATCGGCTACTTGAACGTCAACGAGACCATTGATGGCAGAGCAACACACCCGTGCTCTGGTATCACCAACTGTAACATTGGCTAGGTTTAGAATAACAATTTAGCAACATAATCGCCTAGTTGCAAGGGGGTCTCTAGGACACGTGCCAAAGTTACTCGTAGTCGGTGAAACCTGAGCTTCGGTGACACTGCTGAGGAGGATGATGATGAACGGAGATTGTGATTGAGCTCTTTGAGGCCATTTTTTGCTTTGTGGATATGAAAGTGTGAATGAGTTCGATGAGGTTATCGGGGTATTTATAGAACCAAGATATGCCTTGAACTAAGAGGCAATTTAATGTTTATCATTGAATTTTTTGTCCTTCAATTTTGACAAAATGAGGATTTAGGGACTTAGGCAAGTTTTTGGTTTTCTCTCTCATTTACTTAACACCTTAGCGACTAAATATCTAATTTGGCTTTGCGAGATTTTTGTTCCCTTTTAGCAAAGGTTCTTTTAATTTATTATATTTAAGAGTTTAACTCAAAATTTTGTAACCAACTCATGTCTCCACGTTTTAAGTCTAATTGGCCATTGATCTCTCCATTTTTTAAACTCAACCAACTCGAAATTACAAATTTGTATAAGTTGATTGATGTCAAGGAAAATTCGTTTTTAAATGATTTATAAAAAATATTATATGATGCTTCGTTAATATGAATTTTATTCGTTTTTATTCATCTTCTCATTATCACATTTTTTTATTTCCAGAATTTCATATCCTCAAAAATAATTGAAAATTGATCTTCCTTATTTTTGAGTATATATCAGGTTCTTTACCATTGTTTTTGTTTTGTTTTGAATAGTAATATTCTAAACTCCAGTGTGATTAAGAAAAATTAGCTTAAAGACAGGATAGGAAATACCTTACCAAATATATTGATGTTTTATTAGATTATTGGAGTACAAGATATAGGTTACTTAAGTATAAATAGTAGTTAAATACTGTTTATGTGTATAGCATGTATGTTTTTAGTTTATTATGGGAAAAAGTGATCATGGGCAAGTGAAAGCCTGGAGGAACGTTACGACCGCAAGTTCTGCAGAGAGTGGTAATTTTAGGGGAGAGACTATTACGTGGTGCACTTACTGATTCGCAGAGACAAGCAAGTGCATCGGGATCAGAAAGATCACGGATGAGAGCACAACATGGTTGCGTCCTTCCAAATCCTAGGATTTGATCGATTATGTTTAGAATATCTCCACATATTCGTAGTTGGAGACCTTTTCTAGGACACCTACCACGTGGAGGAGGTGGTGGTTGATTTTTAAATGGAGGAGGTGGTGGTGGAGTTTTTTGATGGAGGAGGTGGTGGAGTCTTTGATGGAGGTACATATGGTGTTCGTGGAGGAGGCGTTGGTGGTGTACGTGGAGGGGAGGTTGGTGGAGTTTTTGGGTGGGGGAATTGATGGTAGACCTGAAGGAGGCACTGATGGAGTTTTTGGTGGAGATGTTGGTGGTGCACGAGGAGGAGAAACAGGTGGAATTTTTGGAGGAGATGTTGGTGGTGCACGAAGAGGAGAAGCTGGTGGAATTTTTGGAGGAGATGTTCGAGGTCCACGAGGAGGAGAAGATGGTGGAATTATTGGCGGTGAACGAGGAGGAGATGTGGGTGGAGCTCTTGGTGGAGATAGGGGGTGGTGCACGTGGAGGAGAAGAGGGCAAAGTTCTTGGTGGAGATGTTGGTGTTAACCCGGGAAGAGACGTTGGTGGACTTCTTGGAAGAGGAGGAGACGTGGGTGGAGCTCTTGGAGGAGAAAGCAGTGGTGCAAGTGGAGGAGAAGAGGGCGGAATTCTTGGAGGAGATGTTGGTGGTGCACCGGGAGGAGGCATCGGTGGACTTCTTGGAGGAGATGTTGGAGGTACACGGGGAGGAGAAATTGGTGAAGTTATTGGCGGAGATGTTGGTGGTGTTTGAGGAAGAGAAGTGGGTGGAGTTCTTGGTGGAGATAGTTGTGGTGCACGTGAAGGAGAAAAAAGGCGGAATTTTTGGAGGAAGTGTTGGAGGTACACGAGAAGGAGAAGTTGGTGGAGTTAGTGGTAGAGATGTCGGTGGTGCACGACGAGGAGAAGTGGGTGGAGCTCTTGGAGGAGATAGTGGTGGTACAAGTGTAGGAGAAGAAGGCGAAATTTTTGGAGGAGATTTTGGTGGTGCACCAGGAGGAGATATCGGTGGACTTCTGGGAGGATCTGTTGGAGGTACACGGGAAGGAGAAATTGGCTGGAGTTATAGGCGGAGATGTTGGCGGTGAACGAGGAGGAGAAGTGGGTGGAGCTCTTGGTGGAGATAGGGGTGGTGCACGTGGAGGAGAAGAGGGCGAAACTTTTGGAGGAGATGTTGGTGGTGTACGGGGAGGAGACATCGGTGGACGGCTTGGAGGAGATTTTGGTGGTACAGATTTTGGTGGTACACGGGGAGGAGAAGTTGGTCGTGAACGAGGAGGAGATGTTGGTGATGCAAAAGGAGGAGACACTGGTGGAGATGTTGGTGGTGCACGGGGAGGAGAACTAGGTGGAAACTTTGGAGGAGATGTTGGTGGTACACGAGGAGGAGACATTGTCGGATTTTTTGGAGGAGGTGCTGGTGGTAAACGGGGAGGAGAAGTTGGTGGTGCACGAGGAGGAGAAGTTAGTGGCCTTCGTGGAGGAGATGCTGGAGGTTCACGGGAAGGTGAAGTTGGCGGAGTTTTTGGAGGAGATGTTGGTGGTACACGGGAAGGAGGCATTGGTGGACTTCTTGGAGGAGATGTTGGTGGTACACGCGGAGGAAAAGTCGGTGATGCACGAGTAGGAGAAGTCGGTGGTATTTGTTGAGGAGATGTTGGAGGTGCGCGGGAAGGAAAAGTGGATGGAGTTCCTGGTGGAGACTTTGGTGGTGCACGGGAAGGGGATGTTGGTGGAGTTCTTGGAGGAGTTGTTGGTGGTGTACGGGGAGGAGAACTTGGCGGAGTTCTTGGAGGAGATAGTGGTTGTGCACGAGGAGGAGACATTGGTGGAGTTCTTGGTGGAGATAGCGGTGGTGCACGTGGAGGTAAGGTAGGAGGAGTTGGAGAAGTTGGTGGAGATTTTGGTTGACTCTTTGGAGGAGGTGTTGGTTGATTCCTTGGGGGAGTCATAGGTGGTGTCCTTGAAGGAATTGTTGGTGGAGTTCTTCGGATTGGTGGTGGAGGTGGTGATAGCCATATATTAGCTTCGGTGTATCCCATGAGAAGGATGGTGAACGCAAAGAACAGAGTTAAACTTATTTTGAAATATTTTGGATTCATCTTTTTCAAGAGTATATATGTCCTCAATGGAGGACAATCGTATATATATTGATGAACTGAAATGAAGTTAAGAGAGTGGAGTCTTTATAGCGGTTTGGATAGTTTATTATGTGCACTTGTTCCATTGCCAAACCTCTTCATGTTAGGCTTAAAGAGTGAGCTCAATTCTACCTTACCTGGAATGTCAACTCTATTTATTAATGGGCATTTGATTTTTATTCCCTTTCTGCCTTCTATTCCATTTATATGACTATTTAACTTTTTATAAACATATTTTTGTTCGACGATCTCAAGTTTCATCATAAGTAATTAAAGTTAGTGTAGTCACAAAAAATAAATTGCATACGTGCATAGACAAGACAGAATTGTAGTAATGCAATTCCTTCGTTAACGATTCAATATATCTATTCGTCTCTTTTTTTTGTAAAATTATATATAGCGACAACGACTAGCGACAGCGACCAAATCAACCAGCGACTGATCGTAGCGACTGATCGCAGCGACCAGTCGCCAGGGACCAGCGACTATGTTTTTCAGTCGCTGGAGAATTCAGCGACTAGTCGCTGAGATCAGTCGTTGAACCAGCGAGTGCCAAAACAACAACATAGCGACTAAATTTTTTTTTTCCAATTTTTTTTCACCAATTATATTAAAATAAAGAAAATAAAATATAAAAATATATAGAATAAATTAAAATTTTGTAGCTACCTATAGTTTTTTATATAAATCCATATATAATTTACATATATATAAACTAATAAATAAATAAGATTATAAAAATGTAATATATAATATAATTTTTTGTTCTATATTTTTTACTTTATTCTAATTTAAAAATATTAGTAATATAATAATTGTATATCATATATACAAAATATATAAAAATTATATACTAATAGATGATAAATTATTATATTTCATATATGAATGTATAATGTTAATAAACTTATATATAAATAAAATATTAAGTATAACAAAAATGTTAAATGATATACATATTTTTATATTTAAAAATTAAAATATTATATTTTACACTATTTTAAATTTTAACTTATATTTTTTTTTGCTAAGTTTCATTATTATAAATTTTAATATTTTTTATTTAAATTCTTTTATTTTGATATTACATATTATTTTTTATTATAAATTATAAATTAAAAATTTAACAAATATTATAAAAAAATTGTTAGTCACTGGTCGCTAGCGACTGCAAAAAGAACAACACAGCGACTAGTGGTAGCGACTAGTCACAGCGACTGCTAAAAGTACATAAAACTGAAATAGTAATTGTTGTCGCTAGTCGCTGGTCGCTGTTGCCAGCGACCACGAAAAGAACAAGGCGATATATATATATATATATAGGTCTTGCATATTCTATAAACCAGCTTATGTTATTTAATTTGCACATCGATTTGCTGATAAATGTGTAATATTTCGTAACTATTAAAATACGTATTATAATCGCATTAAATCTTTATTATGAGATGTCAACTTTATTAAAGAGTTTTGGGGCCGTATAATTAAATTTACTTGCCAAACCTTTACCTCAAGAATGACTGATGCTTCATCTCCGGCTACATTGTAGAAAACCAAAAAACTACATATGTGGTTACGTATTTTATTATTTATATGTATAGATTTTATTGAATTTGCGAAATCACTGAATCGTTGAATGCATTTGTGATTCCGCAAAAGAAAAAGTTCTGAACACAACTCTCAGTTATGCTGAATTTGTCATTCATCCAAAAAACAAAAGTACATCAAAATGGAAATACAAATTTGTAAAACTAACAAACTTAATTAATATTAACATTTAGATGCATAATTCAAAATGGAAACGGATAGCATTTAAATGTTCTATTTAAATAATAAAGTAAATGTTTTTTTTTTTTTGTCAACGACATATTATATTGGGCCACAACTGGCCGGCCCAATAGCCAAATTCCTACGTAATGTGGACAGAAGGACTCGATCCTGAGTTATGCAAATGCGCTGCCTTAAGTGGACTTACCGCCTGCCACTAGGATAGATGTCATTTGCTCTTGATGGAATTGTTAGATGGAGAAAGAAAAAACCCTTTAGTTAATATTCTGCCTAGTTTATTTTTTCTTAAAATTCATCGGATTGAGAAGAGTACGGTACTTAATTATCTGAGTTAATATTTATGTAATGTAAAGGTGAGTGAAGACGAGTATGAAGCTGAGATTGAAGCTGGCAGTGATGAAGCCGATCATGAGCTTGTTCTGTTTTTCTGGTTTATATAAATTTGTTTTGATTTATTGGTTTGTACTTAAAAATTCGGTTATGTAAAATTGTGATTGATTTTGTTAAGAAGCCGGTTTATATGTCTGGTTATTGAAAGACATATAAAATTGGTTTCGAGGGTACAGTATCGAACACTGATTTCTTCGCATAACAGATTCTTCAATAAAATCAAATCTTGATTGATCAAGATCTTTCAAGATTGTTTCTTTGGTGTTAGTATGGGAGTTGTGCCTTTGTCAGAAACCTTATCTCTGCCTAATGTGCTATATGTGCCTTCATTGAACTGTACTCTCGTTTCAGTGTCAAAATTGTTGAGTAAAACGAAGTGTGTTGCTTTGTTTACTGACACAATGTGTGTGTTACATGACTGTTTCTCGACGATGCAGATTGGCAAAGGTGAAGAGAAGAATGGAGTCTATTATCTGAATGAAGCTAGCACTGTGAAAGCTCATTTGACTTCAAGTAAATTTGATCCTGATATGTGGCACAAGCGTCTAGGACATCCCTTTTTTTCGGTTCTCAGTAGCTTGCCACTTTATACTGGTTCTGCCTCTTACATTGCTCTTAATTGTAAGTCTTGTGATGTATGTTGTTGAGCTAAACAAACTAGGGAATCATTTCCATTGAGCATGAATAAAACTGATAGTTGTTTTGATCTTATACACTGTGACGTTTGGGGCCCCTACAGAATTAGTTCCTCTAATGGTGTAGTTTATTTTCTTACAATAGTTGACGACTATTCTAGAGTATTGTGGACTTACCTTCTTCTTGCTAAATCTGAAGTGAATAGAGTACTTAAATAATTCTTTGCTTATACAGAAAAACAATTTTCAAAAACAGTAAAACTAATAAGAAGTGACAATGGAAGTGAATTTATGTCTCTAGGCTCGTACTTTAGGGAAAATGGAGTTCTGCATCAGACTTCTTGTGTGTATACTCATCAGCAAAATGGGAGAGTTGAAAGAAAGCATAGGCTCATCTTGAATGTGGCTCGAAGTTTGCTGTTTCAATCAGGACTCTCGGTAAAATTTTGGGGAGAAGCAGCGATGACTGCAGCCTATGTAATCAACATGACACCATCAGCAGTTTACAAAGGAAAAAGTGATGAAGCTGATCATGAGTTTGTTCAGTTTTTCCAGTTTATATAAATCTGTTTTGATTTATTGGTTTGTACTTCAAAATTCGGTTATGTAAAATAGTGATTGGTTTTGTTAAGAAACCGGTTTATATGCCTGGTTATTGAAAGACGTATAAAATCGGCTTCGAGGGTATAGTATCGAACACCAATTTCTTCGCATAAGAGATTCTTCAATAAAATCAAATCTTGATTGATCAAGATCGTTCAAGATTGTTTCACAATGAACGTTTAGTTACATTGAACAGTAATCAACTAAAGCTTATAAATACAAATCCCCACCTCACAGTAACCTAAGAAAGAGTTGTCAACGGGCGAGTGTTGTCCACAAATTCCCTGATGCGAGTGGTGTTGCTCCTGCTCTTCCTTAATATCTCCAACTACAAATTTACAATCATAAAAAGTTCAAAACCTTTGTTTACTATTTTCACGATATGACTTCCAAAAGCATGACGAAAATCATGGCTCTCTGCCTCACCTTTAACTTCATCTTCTTAGGCTTCGAATCAGCCCAACCGCCACCGGCCCAACGGGTGTGTCCACTTAGCCAGTTACAACTTGGGGCTTGATTCAGGGTACTTTTTCTCAACCTCTTCCTCACCACAAACAATGTGGTTCCATGTTGTACCGTCTTAGCTGGGCTTAATACTTTTGTTAACAGTGTGTCTGTATGTGCCTATGATGCTGCTAGTGTCAGACTTTTCGAATTAATGGACATCACTGCTAGACTTAGTCAGCTGCTCAGGCTCTGTTTTGTTGCATCATCACCTGGGTGGTTGAAAGTGGACAAGCATTCTGGCACACTCTTTTTGGTGAACAGAAAGTAGTTTGTGTTGAAGAAAGTATTGGGTGGTTGAAAGTGGACAAGCATTTACTAGATAACGGAAGGATGCCTAGAAGCAGGGCTCTTAGGCTTTCCATGGTTGTTATTATCAACCAATTCTATTGGCTAAATCTCCTCTGCTGAAAGCCTCTAAAGTTGTTGTTAATATGCTTAGAGATTTAGACAAGTTTGAGCAATATCCTCGGGAACGGAAAGTTTCTTGGAAACTATAGAAATGGTGCAGGTCAGAGACAATGTGCGATGAGAACCACTTGCTAAATATATTTATGCAGTCTCACCGCACTTTCTATGGGTTTCCCATTGCCTTTCAGATGTGGTTCTTTACTGTTGTCCCGAATTTAGAAACAATTATGCCTTATGGAACTGAGAATAAGTTGATTTTTGACATGCCATTCACCAATATAGGCCTTCTTAGATGCTTCCATAATGATAACATCCTTGATGTTGAGTATGACCCGACCGTGACAAGCATTTCTATTTCTACTATAGACGTCTTTCTCCACTTTAATTATGTGTAGGCTATGATGAATTGATTATGTTTTCTGGGTTATTGTTATTTCTATATTACATAAAGACGTCTTTGAGGATGTCAGATTCGAAGATGACGAGTCTGTCAATTATGTCCTTACTTTGATTGAGCAAGAGGCTACATTCACCCAACACATGTCGCAGGGATGCTCCTACTAAACCTGAAACCAAAAAATCCACCATGAAAGCTAAGCCTAGAGGTGGTGCCAATAACAGACAATGAAAAAAAGTTTCAAGTAAAACAGTGCGGCAAGGCAAGGACGAGCCAGAAGATGATAATCAACCTGACCCTACACCGTCTGATGTTGAAAATGTCACGGAATTAGTTGACCGTAAGGTCAAAGAATGCTTAGAAGTTGTGGCCAAAGCAATTGCGGAAAAGGTTGAAAAAAAACATTATGAATAGGTTGGAGGGAATATGTCACAATCAATTATGCCAATCCCTCAACCTAAGCCCAAAGTACCAAAAGGAAAAACCCATTCTTCATCGGGCCCGAAAGATAAGGAACTTGGAGAAGATTTTTGGGAAGAGTATGATGGTGTACATGGGGTGATTGGTAACCATAAAGATACGGTTTGTTCTCCACCCTTTTTGATTACACGTGCAAAATCCATATACTCATCATGTTGAACTTTCATGTACAACAAGAAAAGTGCGTCACCACTAAAAGAGCGGGCACCACCCAAACTGAAATGACAGATACCCATATGGGAAATGTAAGGAATGTCGATTGCGTCTCCAAATGTATGTTTATGAAAACATTTTCTATATTTTCCTTTTTTTTCCGGCCACTCACATATTATATGAAACAAGATACGCACAACACGCCACCAACCATTCCTATTACTGAGAAGCTAAACTTGTACACCCACTACAAGAAATGTGACCGTAAATCGACCACTTTTCTGACCGGAAATAAAGAGTCGAAAATTTCCGATGGATCGATAACCGACATTGACCGGAAAAAAGAAAAAAATACGGTCTGAAATGGTGGGTAATTTCCGACCACTTCCGACCCTTAGGAAATTGCCGACCGTTTTTGACCCCAAACCGGTATAATTAAAGTAAACATTATTCATATGTATTTTTCAAGGATGAGAAAGTAGGTGAGACGGTGAGAAGTCATCAGAATGTTTTGGCGAGACCGTCAGAATCCTTCGGAAAATTGTAATATAAATACACAACAAACTTCTTGCATTTTCACCATCTTCACTATAAACACGAAAAAACCATAATGTCAAATATATGTTTTCGGTCATGGATGGATCAAGAAAGAATTTATCCAGAAATAAGGTTACTTAGCGACAATTATGCAGAAGGACTGAAACAGTTTATAGAGTTCGCCAGAAATCAAAGTCTAACGCGAGAAACAGGTAAGATGTACTGCCTGATATCACGAGTTTTAACCTTATATCCTACTGCAAGTGCACAACAAACGTAATAGTACTTAGGGGTCGAATTCCTTAGAGAACCAGGTTACACTTTCGACTTCTATCGAATCGCAAGCTATATCAATCCAAATCAGAGAGGTAAATACTAGCAACTTAAACGCAAATGAAATCAAATAACTAAAGCAATCGGATGTCGAATATTCATTCAAGAGTTAGAATTCTTGTCAGGGAAAATATTCATGAACTAATCTGATCATATTCTCGGCTTGAACATAAATAAAGATAACCAACTCTCGTTGAATCTACCCCTCTACTAATAATCTAAAGGTTCTAACTCTCGTTGGTTTCAGATTACAAGTAGGCTTTATCACTTAGGTTCAAATTGCTTTTCTGTATCAACTCTCGTTGGTAGTGAAGGAATTGCGCTTCAAATCTAGTTCTAGTTCTTAACAATCTTATGGAAACTTAAAAACTTAAAATCATCGACTACGTGATCAGGCTAATCTATGCATTAAACTCAAGTATTAGAAGGAGAATCATCTGTTAATCAATCCTATTTAATCCCCAACAGTGAATTCTAAAACCCTAGAATCCCTAAATCTGATCTAAGATCTACTAAAGCATAGAGCAATGAATCAAGCAAATCATGATGAACTGAAACTGAAATTGCATTAATAAATAGAAATAGGATTCAGAAATTCTTCTCAAGTGTGAAGAGATCTTCTTCCTAGCTTACAAACTCTCAAAACTCTGTAAAATTCGTTCTCTGACAACTCAAAGACAGCTCCAGACTCTCTTAAAATAAAATAGGAAAAGAGTATTTATAGAGCCCAAAAGAAGAGTTGAAAAATCATGAAATTAGGTTTATGCAAAGGGCATCGATTTATAGGGCCCAAAAGAAGGTGGATCGATCGATCCTTGGATATAGAGTCGATCTCTCAGAAGCCAAGTCGTTCTTCAGATCGTGCGCATAATCCTTGTTAGAGCACTGATCGATTGATCCTTGTGTTGATCTATCGGTCCTTCCTTTCGTGGAGAATACCGGAAAATGCTTCAAACTTCTCCAAAGTCCACCTTCAAACATGATTCCAACTCTGAACGTTTTTTACCTGAAATCTCAATAAAACATAGACGAATTCCCCAAATATAACCATAATAGTGAGCTAAAAACCGACAAAATATGAGGAACATCACTGCCCTTGTCCAAAATGCCGGAATATGAGATTTATTGCTGGGAAACAAGTATGGGTTCATCTATATAGTAGAGGTTTTATTCATGGGTATAAAGTATAGTACTCTCATGGAGAGGACACATCCATATAGGAGAGAATATTACAACATTCGAGGAGGGAAAAAATATAGGAGAAGAACCTAATCTCGAAGCCCAAAGATTTTATGATATGTCGGAGGCAGCGAAGAAGCCATTGTATATTGGGTGTGACGACAACATATCTCCGTTATCAAGTGCAACTGACTTGATGAATATCAAGACAAATTGTAATTTAGCTGAGAGTTGCTCCAGGCGATTGCTAATTTATTTAGGAGGCGTCTCCCAAAAGATAATATTTCTTCAGGCTTTTACACAGAGCTCCAGGCTCCAGGCTCTCCCAAAAGATAATTTATTTTGGATTACCATATAAAATGATAGATGTGTGTATCGATAATTGTATGATATATTGTAGAGCAGATTCAGATGCACTACAATGTCATTTCTGTCGTAAACCTTGGTTCATAGAAAGTAGTGGTATAGCGTGGGTTCCATACAAGCGAAAGTGGTACTTACCTCTAGCAGATATGTTGAAGAGGTTATATCAGTCAGAACGTACATCGGCTGCAATAAGATGGCATGGCAAACATAATTCAAATGGGGAGATTGCACACCCTTCGGAGGCTAAGGCGTGGAAATATTTTCAATCAAATTATCCCGAAATTTGCCGGGGAAAATAGGAATGTATATTTCGGGTTAAGTACAGATGGATTTAGTCCGTTTGGGAAACACGAGAGGCAATATTCAGTTTGGCCAGTGATTGTTACACCATATAATTTACCACCATCATTGTGTATGAAGTCAGAGTTCTTATTCTTAACAGTCCTTGTTCCAGGACCAGAGCATCCCTGAAGATCACTTGATGTATTTTTACAGCCACTCATTGACGAGCTGAATCAGTTATGGGAGTGTGGCGTAGATGCATATGATGTGTCATGTGCGATAAATTTTATGATGAAAGTAGTTCTTATGTGGACTATTAGTGATTACCCTGATTATGGAACGTTATCTGGGTGGACAACACATGGGAGACTTTCATGTCCTTGAAGTCAAGATAACACGAAAGCGTTCCAGTTGAAACATAAAAGAAAAGACCTCTTGGGTTGACTGTCATCGGGGATTTCTTCAAAAAGAACATCCATACCGGAAAAGCACAATACTAACGGAAAGTCATGTATGGTCCACCTTCGGAACCAGATGGTCCATCGATATTAAACGACCTAAGAGATTTTGGTGCTGAGCGAACTGCAGATTGTGGTGAAATTGGTCATTCTCCTATTGATGGTGTAGGGGAGTATCACAACTAGCACAAGAAGTGTATTTTTTGGGATTGCCCATACTGGAAAAATCATCTTATGCGGCATTGTTTAGACGTCATGCACATCGAGAAAAATGTCTTTGAGAATATAATAAATACAGTCATGAACGTGCCGGGTAAAACAAAAGACAATCTTAAATCTATACTAGACTTACCAGAATATAATAAATACGGTCATTCCCTATATTCAGATTGTATGCTGCTAAAAAGGTATGACACATGTTATTGTTACAATTATATAAATTATATGTTTATATTTCACTAATTTAACATAACATGTTGCTAAATAGGAAATATTTTTCGAATGGATAAAACACGATGTCAAATTCCATGATGGATACGCATTAAATATACGCAATTGTGTTGATAGCTCAGAAGAAAAATTTATTGGGATGAAGACTCATGATTGTCATATGGTGATGCAATGACTATTTCCTTTCACATTCATCTATCTATTACCAAGAAATGTACACGCATCGATTGCATGTACACATGTGAACCTTATAAGAACCTGACAGTTTTTATTTAAAACGTTAAAAGTAACTTTATATTTTCTACAATGCAAGTATAGGGGTTTTTTTGTGACCTTTGTGCGCACACTCTAACTGTAGCTGGAATCAAGAATTTGAATGATAAAATTCTGGTTATTTTGTGTAATCTTGAAAAGATATTTCCTCCATCGTTCTTCGATATTATGGAACACCTTCCTATAAATTTCCTAAGAGAAGCAAGTAATTATATTGTTCGAAATCATTTTGACTATGGATAGATTGTTTAAAATCTGATGAGTCTCAATGTTATGATGTAGAGGTGGGAGCGCTAGTTCAGTATCGATGGTTGTATCCATTTGAACGCTACATGTTCCAACTAAAGAAAAAAAGTTAAAAACCCTAGCAGAGTAGAGGGTTCCATTGTTGCACAAAACATAAACGAAGAAATGACAAACTTCTCTGCAATGTACTTTCATATGACATTATGCTTTCTCCCATCTAGTTAGCGAACAACGCAGGACCCAAGTCTTTTTACTTTAGAGGCATAGATATGAAAACAACTTTTCTTTACCTTTAAGATTCTTCTTTGTTTCTTTCATGAAAACCTTTGATTTTTGTTGAATATTGCAATCAAATAAGTTTGATTTCCTTTTCAGCTTGTGTTTAGTCTTTCAGCTTATTCCATCTTAGCTATTTGGTATATGATATTAGGCTTTCTCCCACCTAGTAAGCGAAAAACATAGGACCCAAGTGTTTTTACTCTACTGTCATAGACCTGAAAACAACTTTTCTTTAACTTTAAGATTGTTCTCTGTTTCTTTCATGAAAACCTTTGATCCTTGTTGAATCTTAAAATGTAGGACCCAAGTCATTATGCTTATACCATCTTAGCTATTTGGGATATGACATTAGTCTCCCACCTAGTAAGCGAAAAATGTAGGACCTAAGTTTTTTTTATCTACAAGCATAGATCACAAAACAACTTTTCTTTACCATTAAGATTGTTCTTTGTTTCTTTCATGAAAACCTTTGATCCTTGCTGAATCTTGAATTTGGTTAAGTTTGATTTCATTTTCAGCTTGTTTTTTTTTATCTTTCATTATGCTTTTCATTTATATGCTTAAGTTTGAGCTTCTCACCATACTTCGTAAGTAGGTTCCATTGTGTTCTTCAGGAAATTAATTAGATTAGTATAGATCTAAGGAATTGAATACTTGCTTAAGTTTATTCTTGTTTAGAACTCTTCAAATTAAGTGGTCTTTATGCTTATTCCATCTTAGCTATTTGGAATATGACATTAGGCTTTCTCCCATCTAGTAAGCGAACAACACAGGACCCAAGTCTTTTTACTCTAGAGGCATAGATCTGAAAACAACTTTTCTTTACCTTTAAGATTCTTCTTTGTTTCTTTCATGAAAACCTTTGATTTTTGTTGAATATTGCAATTAGTTAATTTTGATTTCCTTTTCAGCTTGTGTTTAGTCTTTCAGCTTATTCCATCTTAGCTATTTGGTATATAATATTAGGCTTTCTCCCACCTAGTAAGCGAAAAACGTAGGACCCAAGTGTTTTTACTCTACTGTCATAGACCTGAAAACAACTTTTCTTTAACTTTAAGATTGTTCTCTGTTTCTTTCATGAAAACCTTTGATCCTTGTTGAATCTTAAATTTGGTTAAGTTTGATTTTATTTTCAGCTTGTTTTTTTTATCTTTTATTATGCTTTTCATTTATATGCTTGAGTTTGAGCTTTTCACGATACTTAGTAAGTAGGTTCCATTGGGTTCTTCAGGAAATTAGGTAGATTAGTATAGATCTAAGGAATTGCATACTTGCTTAAGGTTATTCTTTCTTCAATCTCTTCTGATTAGGCGGTCTCTATGCTTACTCCATCTTATCTATTTCTAATATGACATTAGGCTTTCTCCCATATAGTAAGCAAACAACACAGGACCCAAGTCTTTTTAATCTAGAGGCATAGATCTGAAAACAGCTTTTCTTTACCTTTAAGATTGTTCTTTGTTTCTTTCATGAAAACCTTTGATTTTTGTTCAATATTGCAATTAGTTAATTTTGATTTCCTTTTCAGCTTGTGTTTAGTCTTTCAGCTTATTCCATCTTAGCTATTTGGTATATGATATTAGGCTTTTTCCCACCTAGTAAGTGAAAAATGTAGGACCCAAGTGTTTTTACTCTACTGTCATAGATCTGAAAACAGCTTTTCTTTACCTTTAAGATTGTTCTCTATTTCTTTCATGAGAACCTTTGATCCTTGTTGAATCCTAAATTTGGTTAAGCTTGATTTCATTTTCAGCTTGTTTTTTTTTATCTTTTATTATGCTTTTCATTTATATGCTTGAGTTTGAGCTTCTCACCATAATTAGTAAGTAGGTTCCATTGGGTTCTTCATGAAATTAGTTAGATTAGTATAAATCTAAGGAATTGCATACTTGCTTAAGGTTATTATTGCTTCGATCTCTTCTGATTAGGCGGTCTCTATGCTTATTCCATCTTATCTATTTGGAATATGACATTAGGCTTTCTCCCATATAGTAAGCAAACAACGCAGGACCCAAGTCTTTTTAATCTAGAGACATAGATATGAAAACAGCTTTTCTTTACCTTTAAGATTGTTCTTTGTTTCTTTCATGAAAACCTTTGATCCTTGCTGAATCTTGAATTTGGTTAAGTTTGATTTCATTTTCAGCTTTTTTTTTTTTATCTTTCATTATGCTTTTCATTTATATGCTTGAGTTTGAGCTTCTCACCATACTTAGTAAGTAGGTTCCATTGGGTTCTTCAGGAAATTAATTAGATTAGTATAGATCTAAGGAATTGAATACGTGCTTAAGTTTATTCTTGTTTAGAACTCTTCAAATTAAGTAGTCTTTTTGCTTATTCCAGCTTAGCTATTTGGAATATGACATTAGGCTTTCTCCCATCTAGTAAGCGAACAACGCAGGACCCAAGTCTTTTTACTCTAGAGGCATAGATCTGAAAACAGCTTTTCTTTACCTTTAAGATTCTTCTTTGTTTCTTTCATGAAAACCTTTGATTTTTGTTGAATATTGCAATTAGTTAATTTTGATTTCCTTTTCAGCTTGTGTTTAGTCTTTCAGCTTATTCCATCTTAGCTATTTGGTATATGATATTAGGCTTTCTCCCACCAGGTAAGTGAAAAACGTAGGACACAAGTGTTATTACTCAACTGTCATAGACCTGAAAACATCTTTTCTTTAACTTTAAGATTGTTCTCTGTTTCTTTCATGAAAACCTTTGTTCCTTGTTGAATCTTAAATTTGGTTAAGTTTGATTTTATTTTCAGCTTTTTTTATATATCTTTCATTATGCTTTGCATTTATATGCTTGAGTTTGAGCTTCTCACCATACTTAGTAAGTAGGTTCCATTGGGTTCTTCATGAAATTAGTTAGATTAGTATAAATCTAAGGAATTGCATACTTGCTTAAGGTTATTATTGCTTCGATCTCTTCTGATTAGGCGGTCTCTATGCTTATTCCATCTTATCTATTTGGAATATGACATTAGGCTTTCTCCCATATAGTAAGCAAACAACGCAGGACCCAAGTCTTTTTAATCTAGAGGCATAGATATGAAAACAGCTTTTCTTTACCTTTAAGATTGTTCTTTGTTTCTTTCATGAAAACCTTTGATCCTTGCTGAATCTTGAATTTGGTTAAGTTTGAATTCATTTTCAGCTTGTGTTTAGTCTTTCAGCTTATTCCATCTTAGCTATTTGTATATGATATTAGGCTTTTTCCGACCTAGTAAGCGAAAAATGTAGGACCCAAGTGTTTTTACTCTACTGTCATAGATCTGAAAACACTTTTTCTTTACCTTTAAGATTGTTCTCAATTTCTTTCATGAGAACCTTTGATCCTTGTTGAATCCTAAATTTGGTTAAGCTTGATTTCATTTTCAGCTTGTTTTTTTATCTTTTATTATGCTTTTCATTTATATGCTTAAGTTTGAGCTTCTCACCATACTTAGTAAGTAGGTTCCATTGGGTTCTTCATGAAATTAGTTAGATTAGTATAAATCTAAGGAATTGCATACTTGCTTAAGGTTATTATTGCTTCGATCTCTTCTGATTAGGCGGTCTCTATGCTTATTCCATCTTATCTATTTGGAATATGACATTAGGCTTTCTCCCATATAGTAAGCAAACAACGCAGGACCCAAGTCTTTTTAATCTAGAGGCATAGATATGAAAACAGCTTTTCTTTACCTTTAAGCTTGTTCTTTGTTTCTTTCATGAAAACCTTTGATCCTTGTTGAATCTTGAATTTGGTTAAGTTTGATTTCATTTTCAGCTTGTTTTTTTTTATCTTTCATTATGCTTTTCATTTATATGCTTGAGTTTGAGCTTCTCACCATACTTAGTAAGTAGGTTCCATTGGGTTCTTCAGGAAATTAATTAGATTAGTATAGATCTAAGGAATTGAATACGTGCTTAAGTTTATTCTTGTTTAGAACTCTTCAAATTAAGTAGTCTTTTTGCTTATTCCATTTTAGCTATTTGGAATATGACATTAGGCTTTCTCCCATCTAGTAAGCGAACAACGCAGGACCCAAGTCTTTTTACTCTAGAGGCATAGATCTGAAAACAACTTTTCTTTACCTTTAATATTCTTCTTTGTTTCTTTCATGAAAACCTTTGATTTTTGTTGAATATTGCAATTAGTTAATTTTGATTTCCTTTTCAGCTTGTGTTTAGTCTTTCAGCTTATTCCATCTTAGCTATTTGGTATATGATATTAGGCTTTCTCCCACCAGGTAAGTGAAAAACGTAGGACACAAGTGTTATTACTCAACTGTCATAGACCTGAAAACATCTTTTCTTTAACTTTAAGATTGTTCTCTGTTTCTTTCATGAAAACCTTTGTTCCTTGTTGAATCTTAAATTTGGTTAAGTTTGATTTTATTTTCAGCTTTTTTTATATCTTTCATTATGCTTTTCATTTATATGCTTGAGTTTGAGCTTCTCACCATACTTAGTAAGTAGGTCCCATTTGGTTCTTCATGAAATTAGTTAGATTAGTATAAATCTAAGGAATTGCATACTTGCTTAAGGTTATTATTGCTTCGATCTCTTCTGATTAGGCGGTCTCTATGCTTATTCCATCTTATCTATTTCGAATATGACATTAGGCTTTCTCCTATATAGTAAGCAAACAACGCAGGACCCAAGTCTTTTTAATCTAGAGGCATAGATATGAAAACAGCTTTTCTTTACCTTTAAGATTGTTCTTTGTTTCTTTCATGAAAACCTTTGATCCTTGTTGAATCTTGAATTTGGTTAAGTTTGATTTCATTTTCAGCTTGTTTTTTTTTATCTTTCATTATGCTTTTCATTTATATGCTTGAGTTTGAGCTTCTCACCATACTTAGTAAGTAGGTTCCATTGGGTTCTTCAGGAAATTAATTAGATTAGTATAGATCTAAGGAATTGAATACGTGCTTAAGTTTATTCTTGTTTAGAACTCTTCAAATTAAGTAGTCTTTTTGCTTATTCCATCTTAGCTATTTGGAATATGACATTAGGCTTTCTCCCATCTAGTATGCAAACAACGCAGGACCCAAGTCTTTTTACTCTAGAGGCATAGATCTGAAAACAGCTTTTCTTTACCTTTAAGATTCTTCTTTGTTTCTTTCATGAAAACCTTTGATTTTTGTTGAATATTGCAATTAGTTAATTTTGATTTCCTTTTCAGCTTGTGTTTAGTCTTTCAGCTTATTCCATCTTAGCTATTTGGTATATGATATTAGGCTTTTTCCGACCTAGTAAGCGAAAAATGTAGGACCCAAGTGTTTTTACTCTACTGTCATAGATCAGAAAACACTTTTTCTTTACCTTTAAGATTGTTCTCTATTTCTTTCATGAGAACCTTTCATCCTTGTTGAATCCTAAATTTGGTTAAGCTTGATTTCATTTTCAGCTTGTTTTTTTTATCTTTTATTATGCTTTTCATTTATATGCTTGAGTTTGAGCTTCTCACCATACTTAGTAAGTAGGTTCCATTGGGTTCTTCATGAAATTAGTTAGATTAGTATAAATCTAAGGAATTGCATACTTGCTTAAGGTTATTATTGCTTCGATCTCTTCTGATTAGGCGGTCTCTATGCTTATTCCATCTTATCTATTTGGAATATGACATTAGGCTTTCTCCCATATAGTAAGCAAACAACGCAGGACCCAAGTCTTTTTAATCTAGAGGCATAGATATGAAAACAGCTTTTCTTTACCTTTAAGATTGTTCTTTGTTTCTTTCATGAAAACCTTTGATCCTTGCTGAATCTTGAATTTGGTTAAGTTTGATTTCATTTTCAGCTTGTGTTTAGTCTTTCAGCTTATTCCATCTTAGCTATTTGGTATATGATATTAGGCTTTTTCCGACCTAGTAAGCGAAAAATGTAGGACCCAAGTGTTTTTACTCTACTGTCATAGATCAGAAAACACTTTTTCTTTACCTTTAAGATTGTTCTCTATTTCTTTCATGAGAACCTTTGATCCTTGTTGAATCCTAAATTTGGTTAAGCTTGATTTCATTTTCAGCTTGTTTTTTTTTATCTTTTATTATGCTTTTCATTTATATGCTTGAGTTTGAGCTTCTCACCATACTTAGTAAGTAGGTTCCATTGGGTTCTTCATGAAATTAGTTAGATTAGTATAAATCTAACGAATTGCATACTTGCTTAAGGTTATTATTGCTTCGATCTCTTCTGATTAGGCGGTCTCTATGCTTATTCCATCTTATCTATTTGGAATATGACATTAGGCTTTCTCCCATATAGTAAGCAAACAACGCAGGACCCAAGTCTTTTTAATCTAGAGGCATAGATATGAAAACAGCTTTTCTTTACCTTTAAGATTGTTCTTTGTTTCTTTCATGAAAACCTTTGATCCTTGCTGAATCTTGAATTTGGTTAAGTTTGATTTCATTTTCAGCTTGTTTTTTTTTTATCTTTCATTATGCTTTTCATTTATATGATTGAGTTTGAGCTTCTCACCATCACTACAAGAAAAAGGGTCATTTGCTAGGGAAACTTGCGACACCAAAATGGTGTCGCAAAAATGCTATGCCATTGCGACATCCTTGCGAGGCCAAAGTGGGCATCGCAATGGCCTAGCAAACTTGCGAGGCCGAGAAAATGTCGCAAGTTTGCGATGTCATTGCTAGTCGTTTGCGACACTATTGCGAGGCACGTTAGTATGTCGCAAATCCATTGCAAACTTGCGATGTTATCGCGAGACATTTTCGCCATCGCAGATTTGCTACATATTTGCGTGGTTTCTGCGTGTGCCTTTGGCGACATCGCAAATCCGTAGCAGACCTTTTGAATTTCCCTATAAATATCCCCCACATGACATTTTTTATTGACACCAAACAAGAACTAATAAGAGAGAGAATCAAGAGAGAGAAATTGTCTTCCAAAAAAATTAAATAAATTACGATTCGGGAAATAATGACGTCGGAACATGAAGTGTTCACTTTACGACGATGGATGTATAACAGAAGGGATATGGAGACTGGAGAAGTGACGAAGGAGTTCCGAGAGGGGTTGCGGGCATTTATAAATCAGGCTGCAAATAACCCACATACTCCAAATGATGGTAACATTTTTTGTCCATGTTTAAAGTGCGGGAACAAGAAATATTTGAATATCGATATGGTAAAAAGACACGTTTATAATAGAGGATTTACTCCAAACTATTATGTCTGGTTTTCGCATGGGGAAGGATATAGTATGGGTGGTGAAAGTAGTAATATGGGTGCTCGTGGTAATGATCTAGGGAGTCAAGAATATGCTAATAACAACTATGGTGGTACTATGTTTGAAAACTACGCTCATCTACAAGGAAATATGTCACATGATATGGTTACAGATGCATATCATGGGTATTTTCCTGGTGTTGTTGAAAATATTACGGAAGAACCTAACCCGGAAGCAAAACAATTTTATGATATGCTAGATGCTGCTAATCAACCCATCTATGAGGGATGTAAAGATGGTTTATCTAAACTATCATTAGCATCTAGGTTAATGTCTATTAAAAGTGAAGGAAACATAAGCGAGAGACGTATGAATCAATTTGCTGATTTGCTTAAAGAGTATTTGCCGGAAGATAATAATTCTGCTGCGAGTTATTATGAAATGCAGAAAGTGGTTGCGGGTCTAGGCTTACCATCTGAAATGATAGATGTTTGTAGTGAAAATTGCATGATTTTTTGGAAAGATGATGATAAGCTGCAGGAATGCCGTTTTTGTGGAAAGCCAAGATACCGTGCAACGAACGGAAGGACGCGTATCCCGTACAAACGTATGTGGTACCTTCCAATCACTGATAGGCTGAAACGATTATATCAATCAGAGAGAACCGCATCTGCAATGAGATGGCATGATGAACATAAAGTAAAAGATGGGGAGGTTACACATCCTTCAGATGCAAAGGCGTGGAAACATTTTCAAGCGGTGCATTCTGACTTTGCTAAAGAGTCAAGGAATGTATATCTAGGTTTATGCACTGATGGATTTAGCCCATTTGGTTTATCCGGTAGACAATATTCTCTATGGCCTGTCATATTGACACCGTATAATCTTCCACCGGATATGTGCATGAGAAGAGAATTTTTGTTTATGGCTATTCTAGTGCCAGGTCCTAGTCATCCGAAGCGTTCCCTCGATGTGTTCTTGCAACCTCTGATACACGAGCTTAAGCAGTTATGGTATAGGGGTATATGCACATTCGATTACGCGCAGAAGCAGAATTTCAATATGCGCGCTGTTTTGTTGTGGACAATAAGTGACTTCCCGGCGTATGGTATGTTATCAGGATGGACGACCCATGGAAGGCTATCTTGTCCATATTGTATGGGTTGGTCAGATGCATTTCAATTAAAGCATGGGAAGAAATCATGTTGGTTTGACTGTCATAGGCGTTTTTTGTCAATGCATCATCCATATAGAAGGAACAAGAAATTGTTCAAGAAAAATAAGGTTGTGCGTGTTCCTCCACCAACATACATGTCAGGCAGTGAAGTGTTGGAGCAAATAGATCATTATGGTGCTCAAGAAACATGTGAACGTGGGGGAAATTGGCACGTGGTAGGAAACATGCCTGACGGATACGGTGAATCTCATAATTGGCACAAGAAGAGTATCTTTTGGGAACTCCCGTATTGGAAAGATCACTTGTTACGACACAATCTTGATCCGATGCACATTGTTAAAAACTTTTTTGACAACGTGATGAATACGATTTTAAATGTACAGGGCAAAAGTAAAGATAATTTGAAAGCTAGGTTGGACTTGGCCGAAATTTGTGCAAGACCCGAACTACATATCACAACGGATGGAAAGCAACCAATTCCGATATTCCGTATGTCAGGAGAAGCTAAACAAGCGTTGTTTAGTTGGATTTCTTCAGATGTCAAGTTTCCGGATGGCTACGTGTCTAAATTTTCAAGGTGTATAGAGCAAGGGAAAAAAATCTCTGGTATGAAGAGTCACGATTGTCATGTATTCATGCAGCGACTTCTTCCTTTCGCATTACTTGAGCTGCTTCCAACTATCGTCCATGAATCAATCGCCGGTAAATGATTTTTTTGATTTGATTTGTTTAATTTTTCTTAGTATTACATTGATTGGCTATTAATAATAATTTTATTAGGGATCGGTGCATTTTTTAGGGATCTTTGTACCCGAACACTAACATTGGATGGTATTGCTCAATTAGAAAGTAACATTCCATTGTTACTTTGTAATTTGGAAAAGATCTTTCCTCCTGCATTTTTTGACGTGATGGAACATCTCCCAATCCACCTACCACACGAAGCCGCCCTCGGTGGGCTCGTACAATTTAGATGGATGTACCCGTTCGAGAGATTCATGGGCCATCTTAAAAGGAAAGTTAAAAACCAAGCAAAAGTGGAAGGATCGATTGTGGCTGGAAGTCTAATTGAGGAAACATCACATTTCACATCGTATTACTTTAGTCCAGCCGTTCAAAGTAAAAGAACCCAAGTAGGGCGATACGACGATGGAGGAGTTGGAACATCATATGCAATTGCGGTTCCTGAAATATTTCGTCAGGTAGGGCGGCTTGGTGGGAAGTTAAAGGAAGATTATTGGGAAAATCACACGTACTCTCGTGTAGCTCATACGTACATACTGCAAAATTGTGAAGACGTGATGCCATTTGAGAGGTATTTTGTTAAAATATTCTATATACTATTGTTTATTGATGTACATATAATTCATACGTGATATATCTGCAGTGAGTTTGACAACCAGATACGTGAAGCCTTTCCCAACTTGCAAGAAACAGAGTATGACACCTACAAAGAACGTGATTTCGCTGGTTGGCTAAAATACTATGTAAGTATTATTTATATTAAATACATTAATATTTTCAAAAATCATTCCTGCAAAGTTATAAATTTTTATTTTGTAGGTTAAGAATGGATGTTCTGGCAAACCTATGCCTTTATGGTTGCATGAGCTTGTGGATGATCCTATTGCCAGAATCGTGACTGCTCCAATGTATTTCACTCGCGGCTATACGTTCCACACGTACGACCATGGTTCCAATAGATCAACGGCAAATTACGGAATTCATGTTCCCGGTGAAACTGACTTTTACGGCATTTTGAACAAAATTATAGAGGTCACCTTTCCTGGAGTACTTGGATTGCGATGCGTATTGTTCCAATGTCTTTGGTACAATACAACGGCCGGTCGAGGAGTACGCTCTAATAACTTAGGGGTAAAGGAGTTGCAAAAATTGCTACTCTCTTGCGACATCCGGACCTAGACGTCGCAAGGGTATAGCAAATTTAAAAAATTTAAAAAATTGCTACAACCTTGCGACATCCCGGGTCCGGACGTCGCAAGGGTGTAGCTGAATTTCAAATTTCAAATTTGCTACTCGCTTGCGACATCCCGGGTCCGGATGTCGCAAGCGAGTAGCAAGTTTTCAAAATTTTAAACTTGCTACACGCTTGCGACGTCCCGCGTCCGGGTGTCGCAAGGATGTAGCAACACTTGCTACATCCTTGCGACATCCGGACGCGGGACGTCGCAAGCTTGTAGCAATAGATGGAAATCAGTGGGACGTCGCAAGGCCATCGCGTGCCTTGCGAGTCTCTTGCGACGGCCCGCGGATTAAAACCAAAAACGACTTCTTCTTCCCCGATTCTTCCTCTTTCTTCTTCTATTTTTCTTCTCTTCCGGCGACTCCCTTGCGAATCCGACACCTCCGCCTCCTCCGCCGGTCCTCCAACGCCTCCAACGCCTCCGAATTCGACACTCTCTTCTCCCTTCTTCCTCTCTTTCTCTCTCTCCCTCTCTCGCTCTCTCTCTCTCTCTCTCTCTCTCTCTCTCTCGCTCTCTCCTCTCCCCGCCGCTGTCTCCCTCTCGCCGTCTCGCCGCCGGAACTGACCGCCGGAGGTCTCGCCATCTCCTCCTTCTCCCTCCTCCTCGCCATTCATTGTGAGCAATTTTTTTTTTTCGTCAAATTTTTAAATTTTAGATCTAGGATGCAATTAGTTAGATCTAGGTATGAAATTTTAGATTTAGGCTCCCATAAGTCGGATCTAGTTATGGAATTTTTTTGGAAATTTTTAGGAATTTTTTCGGAATTTTCCCGGAATTTTTAGGAATTTTCGGAACTTTTCGAAATTTTCGGAATTTTCGGAATTTTTAGGAAGTTTCGGAATTTTTCGTATTTTATTAGATAATTTTTAGAAATTTTTAGATAATTATTAGGGATTTTTCGGTATTTTTAGGAATTTTCGGAGAGAGAGAAATTTTCGGAACTTTTCGAAATTTTCGGAATTTTCGGAATTTTTAGGAAGTTTCGGAATTTTTCGTATTTTATTAGATAATTTTTAGAAATTTTTAGATAATTATTAGGGATTTTTCGGTATTTTTAGGAATTTTCGAAATTTTAGGAATTTTCGGAATTTTGCGGAATTTTCGGAAATTCTCCAAATTTATTAGATAATTATCGGATTTAGGTAACTGTGTTACAATTATCGGATTTAATTATCTGATTTGTTTTTCAAATTTTTTTCCGTGCCAGATGTCTAGATCTCATAATCCATACACGCGATATCTATCGGATGTCGGTGAGCAACCTCCGGCGACTCCTGCATCGGGTTCTAGATCGGTTCCACCGACCCCTTGTGGCAGTTATGGATCTCTCCCGGGGTTTTCCCCTGTTGCTGATACTGGTCATGGAGGTCCCGGTCAGCAACAGTACCTGACACCAGACGCTACTGCGGGGATGACAATCGAGGACATCCTGTCAGATCCGGTGCACAAATTTCTCCCTAATCTTCATCCTAACCGTCCACCGGGGACTTTGTGGTAATATATTTTATTTTTATTTTACAAATTTTGTTATTTATTGTTCGTAATTTTATAATATATAAAAATAAACTAACGTAGGTTTGATGACGACGGAGATTTGCCTACGGCGGTTCGGGAAATATTTGAACGAGATTTCCAGGAACCGCATGCTAATTTTAGCCAAACTCCTATCCACATCATCGACAGATGGTTCAGAACGTTTGCGGTAAGAAAATTTCATTATTTTATTTTTTCGTTTATAAGAATTTTACACTTTCATTCTTATAATTTGACATTATTTTTTGTAGCAACGTTTTCACTGGGAAGTTTCTATTACCGGTCTAGTCCGGAAAGAGTTCGAGGCGGTCTTGCGTAGACGGATGAACGATCAGGTGGGTCGTTGGAAGAGTAAGTGGAAGAAGAAGGGCAACGAGGCAATGCCACAGTGGTTCAAAGATTCAGTCTGGGAAGGCTTGATTCGCTACTGGGAGGATCCTAAGTCTCAGAAGAAAAGCGCAAGCTGTCGAGCAGCTCGGTTAGCTGACCCTGATGGGACCGGTCCCCACAAACATTGCTCGGGCAGAACCTCGTTCAAAGCTCGGGCCCGCAAACTGGTAAACTTTTTTACATATAATTTACATTAATTTAAACAATTATTGTTTTAATTTACAATTTCACAGCAAGAGGAATCGGGGGACACGCACCCTGATATCCTAGGCACTCTGTACATCACCAAGCGGAACAAGGCCGGAGAATTTGTTGACAAAAAATCCGAGAAGCTCTACGACGACGTCACTGCGAAGTTGCAGGAATTGACTCAAGAGGGCGGTGATGAGAGCTCAGCATCCGGGGGATTATCTACGGCGCAAAAGAACCAGATCTACACCGAGGTAAACTACATTTTAAATTTTTCTTCTTACTTATATTTTTGCTAAATTTAACTAACTTAATATTGTTATTCTTTTATTAGATCGCTCCCCGTAAAAAAGGGAGAATATTTGGAACAGGTTCTCTTGGGTCCAAGATTGAGCAATGTATCTCACCAGAAGGATTCTCGCAGTCATCCGCGACAACCAGTGACCTGCGGCAAATTGTCGACCGTCAGACCCAAGAGTTGGATCGGACTAACACCGAACTTGCCAAAGCTAAGAAGAAAATCACGACCTATGATCGTTTGTGGTCTATACTCGCCAAGAAGGATCCAGAGCTAGCAGACGCATTTGCCGAGATCAATGCTGAAGACGAAGACACCGGATCCGGGTCGGGAAATTTAGATCGCTCGGACGATTTCTGAATTATAAAAAACATTTTGTAATCTTTTTTATTTAAAAATATTTTTAATTCGGAAAAAATCTTTTTAATTTTAAATTTATATTTAAATATTTAAAATATTTAAAATATTTTTTTATTTTAAATAAATTATAAACGGCGTCGCAAGGACGTAGCAGGTAGTTCTCTCGCAAGGTAGTCGCAGGTCGCGCCCTTGCAAGGGAGTCGCAGGACGCGCCCTTGCAAGGGTGTCGCAGGACGCGCCCTTGCAAGGTTGTCGCAGGACGTACCCTCGCAAGGGTGTCGCAGGTCGCGCCCTCGTAAGGGTGTCGCAGGACGTTCCCTTGCAAGGGTGTCGCAGGGTGCGCCCTTGCAAGGGTGTCGCAGGTCTCGCTCCCGCAAAGACGTCGCAGACACTGCTAGGCGTTTGCGACACCGACTTATGCTAGGCGTTTGCGACATATTATTTCCCTCGCAGACCTTGCGACGTCCATGCTACGTATCTATGTTTGCGACACGCAAATTGCGACATATAAGTGGCCATCGCAAGGGCGTTTCTTTTTGCCCATTGCGACAGCCTTGCAAGGGATTTTGCCATCGCAAAAGGCGTGTTTTCTTGTAGTGGTTGTTCTCGGAAGGAGTTACACATTTGGTATGCCAGTTGCTATGTTACTTCAGGTACTAATGATGATGATGACCTTGAAATTTTGATATTTGCTTTTCTTTTATTTTGGTTTTTCTTGATGTATTGTTTGTAAGTGACGTATAGAGAGAGGATGCAACAGTTACCATAGTCCATTCAAAAACCAAGAATCCTGAAGAGATTACAAGACAAGCTGATATTGTAATCGCAGCTGTTGGGCAACCAAATATGATCAGAGGAAGCTGGATAAAACCGGGCTCATTCGTTATTAATATTGGTTCTACTACTGTTAGAGTAAGTGAACAATTAATTTTCATATATAACTGAATGATATCACCAATGGAAATGTTACTATTCTTACACTCCCCCTCGAGATAATGGTTCGTCTAGCCATTAGTCTCGACAATTCAATTTCGGGTTAGATTAATCGGACCTCTTTTTGAGCCGGATTGGTTCGGGTGGGGCAGTGTGAGTTCAGACTCTGATACCATGTAGGATAATGGACTTCCAACTCAAAACCAATTGGCAATGACCAAGTCTCATATATACTAGAGTTAATTCCCTATTTTTAACGATGTGGGACATTATCACATCTTACACTATTGCAGGATCGAAATGTTGAGTTTGGCATTGGATTTGTGGGAGATGTTTGTTATGAAGAGGTTTGCAAAGTTGCATCAGCCATCACATATGTGGAGTATGGTGGCATCAATCTACTTATGGTCACTGTAATGCCTCTATCCAACGTTTTAGCATCAGCCAAGATATTTCACAACTTCTTCTAATCTTACAAAAAATATTATTAATCGGTTTCTTTTTTGCAACACTTCCTCTACTCTTTCAAAGTTTAATAATTTTTGAGTGGTCTGATTACTTTTGAGTGGTTTGTTTCCTTTACACTTGTTTACCTTATATTAGCTCATTGCCTCTGTAAAATTTACAATGTTCTTGCAAGAAACCCAATTTGAGTCTTTTTGCCATTATTACAAAATTTTCTCGTTTCTTACGCCAATGAATGTTGGTTTCTAAACCAAACAACAGTTTTTAAACAGTAATTCTATAGCATTGTATCTGATTTATGTTTATTATTTACTCGACCTGAATCAAAATTGTTAGATTTTGGACCGATCTTATCACCTTCTTCTCTAGTCAAAAGACCCAAAGATTTTCCTCTCAATTGCTCGTAGCTTGCTTAAAGCTTCTGAGTACTTCTCCTTTCTTTCACGTTCATATTCAAGAACCTTCATGCGTAACTCCTTCTGAATCTCAGTTAGTCCATCCATGTCTCTTCCCATTCCATCTAATGCTCTTTCAGCACCCTTCAACAGATCTTCGGCTACTTTTAAGTTTATAAGAGCAACTACCAAGTCATCATCTTCATCTTCATCTTTCTTGCAATACGGAAGAAATCTTCGAGATTTGAGAGCAATTCGTTTAGCAGATTGATTACGAGTTCCTTTAAACTGCAGATTGTTTTTCAAGTTCTTCACAGTTGACGGAATCTGAAGCATTTGTGCATGCATTTTCTGGAGACAAGGAGACGAAGCAAGAGCAAACATGATTGAGAGAAAACAGAAAGAATCGTGGAATTTTTTTGGGAACTTTTGATTTCGCGCATTGTCTTATGACTTATATAATCAGAAGAAACTTGGGCCAGGCCCAATCTAGGTGCCAAACTTTGGCCAGGCCCAATGGATATTGGAGATTGCTTCAACTTCACAGAGTCTCGTCCCAAATTACAATATACGTTGCAATGTTGGGGAAAGACGAATAAAGCTTCAATGATTGATGAAGCCATAGAGTATCTGAAACAGCTTCAGCTCCAAGTCCAGGTCACTAATGAGTCACCAAGTTATTAATACGAGAAAAATCAGTCTATTCTCTGTCGGATGATGAACTTAGTCCTATTTGTCTACTCTTCTTTGCAGATGTTGACAATGAGGAATGGAATAAACTTTCGTCTTTACTTTATTTACTGTATTAAAATGGCATTATCTAATAAACCAGTGTAAACGAAACAAACCAACCGAATCAGACAGCTTGGTTTTACACACACACATACATCGAAACAGACAACCCATACTTGCAAATTCTCAATGCAGTTCACCAACAGGAGCTTCGTTGAGCCAGAGGAAGTGGATGAAGTCGTACAACTTGGCGCTGACACTAACCTGCAGGTGTACAGTACATAAATGGTCATTATCAAACAGGTTTTTCTTAGAATGCTTTTGCTACAAACATTTTTTCTGAGGGTGTTTTGTTGGATTAATATACCTTATAAGGAGTAGGGTTTAATCTTCTCATATGGTCGGGTCGCATGTTTTCTAGCTGTTTGATGCAACGGTTTCTTATCTCCTTCAATGGCTTTAGCTCTTCCCTAGCTTCATCTTCATGAAAGTTAAAAAGAAATAACTTAATAAGTCATAAGCATGTATCAGAATCCTGCAGTATCTAGAGCTCTGTTCCTAACCTGCATTTCCACGCCAATAACATTTCAAAAGCTCTTCAACGCGTTGTGGCACCACATAAGCTCTTTTCGATTCATTAAACGGGTGACGACAAAGTAACCTTTCACCAACCTTAGGATCCGAAAAAAAAGAAGATTAAAAGACAAATAATAAGATGTTGATATCTTTTAACAGAGCTAATACCACTCTTTTACCTTTGGTGGTGGCTCGTTCTCTCCAGTCATTATATCAACCAGAGGGTAACCTTCTTTTCCAAATAACCTGTAAGTACGCTTTTTACATGGTATCGTTACCTGAGGAGACGCAAAGAGAAGAGCAAGCAGGTTTATATCAAGAAGACATACAAAGTTTGAAGAAACATTCTCAATGGGAATACGAGTTCAAACCTTAGTAACATCTTCAGAAAGTTTAATCCGAGGCTGATTGTTTATTTCCACCAGTTTGAAAACACAACCTAATGCTGCTTGCGCATAGCAAGTTACTAAGTTGGTTCCAATACCAAAAGAATCTACTTCATGACCCTTTAGGAGAGGAAAAGAGATTTCGTTATACTTCTAAGGTGAGGCTGAAGGAAAATTTTCATAAGGTAAAGAAGTGAATTTACCTGTTTATTTAGAGCATCGATTGTCTCTTCATTTAGATCATTACTAGCAGTGATGACCATCTTCCCGAAATTAGGAACTCTGAGTTCTGTCTCAATGGCACAAAAGAATTTCCTGACCTCAGTAGAAAGATAGGCTAAGTCACCTGAATCCAGTCTAATGCCTACAGCTTTGTATCTGTGCATCGTAAAAAAAAACACAAATAAATCTACTAAATCTTGCAAAGCCAAATCAAATATGGAGCTCTTATGGAAGATTTCTTACACACCCCAATTCATTAAGTGCTAGAGCAACAGCACAAAAGTTAGGAGTTCCACTTTTCATCACCTGTAAGACCGTTAGAAACGCTCTTTGTAACTCCAACAACAGCTTTAAAAAGACTTAAATCTCAGCTGAGACTAAAGAAATTATTATTACTCACATCATAAGTATCTACAAGAGCAAGAAATGCGTTAGGGAATGCCAGTGCATATGAAGTGAACGCTGCAAGCTCGCTTTGATTAGTCTCGGAAAATATCCCTTGTAACGAACATGAATTCTGTTATCCATCAACCACAAGAACGACTATAAAGAGATGAACTAAAACATTGAGTCAACATATATATTTGACTTAGCAAACCTGAATCTTGGTTAGGCATGTTTGGACTAAACTAACAAAATCCTGACAAGTGCTATTCCCATCAGAACTTCGAAGTGATTTGTGAACAATCTCATCAATGCTCTACAAAACAACCAATGTAAAGTATTAATCTATTGATTCCATAAGTTCGATATAAAGTCAAAGCAATTAATATTAAACCAATTGTAAGCTTGAAACTTTTTCCTAGAAATACATAAGATCGCGAAGAAACTACTATTCACAATCAATCATGTTACGCTCACATATTGAACGAGTTCTTTACAAGCTTTGCTAACACATACTTACCATGAATGAGCTAACAAAAGCATGGGAATGAGTACCTCGGAGGGGTATCCCAAACAGTTTTCCCGCTGCAACATTGCTGTGGTAATAACAAACCAAGAAAATAAACAAAAATTATGTTTGTCGTCCCTTTAGATGTTTACATAACAAAACAAAATCACTAGTAAAACATGCCTTGTTGCATCAAAACCTCCAAGGTAGCAATATTTTGAAGCACTTATTGCGCCATCGGGTCCCTATAACATTATATCAGAGGTGCAACAAACAAAAGAGGCTAAACGAATAACATGTTTTGAGGGGAAACCTGAGCTCTTCGAGCACCAAACTCAACCAGAAGCTTTGATTTTCCGGCAACAAATCGATGTCTAGCTGCATTTGTAGCAACTAAAGATGCGTAATTGACGAGATTGAGAAATGGAGTTTCCAACAGTTGCACAACCTAAGTAAAAACACACAAAGAAGAAAATAGATATTGATGAACAGAACCTTATCAATCAAATTGCGAGAGTAGATAAAGAAAACAAACTCACAGCAACAGGACCTTCGATCCTGAGTAAAGGAACTTTGGGGAAAACAACTGATCCTTCCGAAATTGCATACACTTCAATGTCAGAACAATCAAGTCCTCGAAGGTAATCGCAGAAAGCTTCCTGATTTGTAATTGCAGTACAGTTAAGAAAACAATACGATGCAAAAATCAACTCTTTCGAGAAGAGAGAATGTGATTACCTCACATCCAGGCAAAGAATCACGAACGAATTCAATATCTTCATCAGTCAATTTGAAATTAGCAAGGAATTTGATGCATTCTTCTAAACCAGCAAAAATAGTGTATTCCCCACCAAAAGGGTTCTTACGAAAATACAAATCAAACCTGAAGAAAATTTAAAATACAATGAAATTTTCCACATTTCATGGATTCAAAGGATCGAACTTTTATTGTATTTGATGAGAACTAACACAGATCGCTCGGATTCCTTGCCGGCTTTCCAGTAAGCATAAGCCATGGTGAATTGGTAAAGATCGTTGAGCAAAGGCGTGACCATCGGGTTAGTGGGTCCGTCAATGACCCGACCCGATTGCTTCACACCAAGACCATTCTCTTTCTTCTCCATAAAAAAAACCCTATTTGTTGGCTGCGTCTCCGTCGAGTTTATGACTCTCAGTGAATTTCTTTGAGGAATGAATGACGAAATCTTCCAGATTTATAGAAAAAAGTATGTCTTAACTCCAGTCAACTTCAACAAAACCTTTTTATAACTTAGGGTCTTATTCTTAACATACTGAGATTCTTTTTTAAAAATATCTTCATCTTTTTGTTTTGTATCGTTGATCACTAGATTATTCAGAATTTCAGATAGGTACATCCACAATCAACGTATGAGTATCTTTTGGTTTTATAAAACGTGTCAAAGCTATGGTCAAACTTATAAAACTCCAGTCCATGTAGACTTTGAAGCTTGGAAACTTTGTAAGAAAAGTTAATGTCTTTTTTAATAGCTATTGGATCCAAGAACTTGTCTCTAGAGTTTGTGTTAACAACAGTTTATAAATATATAGAAATCTTAGAAAAATAAAGACCATTAAATGAATCTCCATTCTCTGCAGCTTTGTTGCTTGCGTCCTAAGAATAGAGCTTGAAGCTGAGTGAGAGACTTTGTTCAAGTAAGTCGATCTTTTAAGTCAGGTTGCTGTCCATCAAATGATGCAGCATGTTCCCCTGCAAGTTTCCAAATATCAGGACAATATAACATAAAGAGACATTAGCCAATGCCTTGGAACTTTTTCAAGAAATCAAAATCAAGTAGATTCTACCGATTATGTTTGTGTTGGAATGACCAATGCTCAACCTTTGATCCCGACTCATCTCCTTAATTAACAAAAAAAGACCTACTTAGAAAGATTGCTTTCAAGAATCTAGGCTTAATAGACTGATAAATGTTTTCGTTAACACACCATTGGTGAAGTAAGGAGAGGGAAAGGTCCAAAGTGATTGCGAATGGAAGGTTCCGAAGCGAAAGAAGAAGCCACAGTGTTGATCATTTCTGGTGCATTAGAAGTCGAAGCAAATTGATTAGTGTGACTAAGAAGAGGGTCATTGTTCGGTTCTGGAGGGATCCCAGGTCGGATCTGAGAGATTTGTAATGGGTGTATTGAAGTTCCAGGTAAGCACAGAGGATGTAAGTTTATTCCATTCCTCATTGTCAACATCTGCAAAGAGTAGACAACTAGGACTAAGTTCATCATCCGACAGAGACTAGACAGATTTTTTCGTATAAATAAGAAGAAAAGTTAGGGAGTGGATCATTAGTGACCTGAACTTGAAGCTGAAGCTGTTTCAGATACTCTATGGCTTCATCAAGCATTGAAGCTTTATCCGTCTTTCCTCAACAAACACATTGCAAGGTTTATCAGTCACAATAAGAAGAAAAAGGAAAGAGAAGGATTCAGAGTAAAGTTTGTCATTACCTTATTTGAATTTGGGATGAGACTCTGCAAAGCTTTCATCTTTTCATTAATCCTACTTCTCCTCCTCTGCCACAAACAAGATCTTATTAATTTCTTGGGAAAAAATCGAAACTTTGTAAACTAAAACCAGAAAGAACTAAAACCTTCTCAGACATATTATGAACTTCAGCAGCTCTGCATCTCTTAGATGAACTACGTGAAGGACCTGACTTGGAAGATAGAGGTTCATCAACCACAGCTTCTCCTCCTTCCTGCTTTTATTCAAGCAAATTAACAAACATTCGATGTAAATATTAATCATTACACTCATAAACTTCAATTAAATTTAGCGCACTTTAAGGGGGGAAAAGTACAGATCCGTTAGAAAACAAAATCTCTGTGTAACATTATCTCGGGAAAGAAACAGAAACTGAGTTTTAATTATTAAAACATGCAGCGAGAGAAAAAAAGAAGAAGAGAGATTGAAAGAACCTCGCTTTCGCAGTCATACTCATCGGTCTCGTTTCCACTAGCTCCAACCGAAGAAGATGATACACGAGTCCCGGAGCTGTTTCCTTGACAGCCACCGGAGAAACCAAAACACGCGGAGGCTGAGCCTAATCCAACGGCTGAGCTTCCACCGATTAAAACGTCTGAGAAATCACCGACGCGTTTCGACAACAAGAGAGCAGAATCCGACGGTGGATGATGCTGAGAAACAAAACATCTCGAATTATCTGCATGAGGGTTACCGTGTAAACCGATGGCCGTCGCTGTAGATGTAGTCATCGTCGTTGTTGCCGGAGAATAGTAAGAAGTTAAAGGAGAAGAACGGTCGAAAATGTGCCGGAGAAACTGAGAGATTTCGTCGGAAGAAGACGGAGGATGATGATAATTGCTACGAGTATCGTAAATCGAGGTATTACCAGAAGAAGAAGAAGATGATATCAATTTCTTATCTCCCATCACTCTCTTCTTCTCTTCTCTTTCTTCTCTTTGTGATATCATTACAGAGAAAAAAAAAGCAGTTAAAAAAAAACAGTCTCTGAGATTTTATGGGCATGGAGAGAGAAGCTGTCACGCGCCAGCTAGGAAATAGAAGTTAAAATGATTGGTCTGTCATATATTTAAAAGTGACGGTAGCTGTTACTGTAGCAAAAGCAATGACCTCGTGTCAGCTCTCAAACAAGTTATGTAAGAAAAAAAAAAAGTTAATTCTTTCTTCTCCCAAAATTTTTATTTCCTCGTCGCACGTGAGACACACTAAACTAGTACTATTGGTAGTTTTTTTTTTTCAACTAGCCTAGTGGTTTTTAAATTCCTTCCTATTACTGCAGGTAAGGGGTTCGATCCTTGGTGCCTTGAGAATTTGTAAAGTGACTACACCACTGGGTCACCTATCCTCGATCTTTGGTGCCTTGAGAATTTGTAAAGTGACTACACCACTGGGTTCGATCCTTGGTGCCTTGAGAATTTGTAAAGTGACTACACCACTGGTTACAAAAAATGAAGTTTTGAACAATACCATTAATCTATAGAAAATGAATTTATACGACTTTTTGTGTTTGACAAAAATATTTGTATTTTTAGCAATTTGATTTTAAATACTAATTTTCAATTGTTACTTGTTATAAAATACTTAAAATGTGGCATTATATTATTATAATATTCACAAGTTATGAAAGATGGCGTGAGAAAAGCTTTTTTTATATATTATTCTAGTGACTATTATATATAAGCCCATACCACTGACATGCGTTAAATTACTTGCGACTTTTAAATCAGTTTCACGCATTGTTAAGTTTATAACTTTCAACTATATGACTCGTACATATATACGCCTTTAAATTGGAACGTAAAGTCTACCAAAATTGAATAACAATCACATTTTTAGTTAGTTGTTCTTTTTTTTATTATAGAAACGTTTAGTTGTATAAAATGGATTTTGCATCTAGTATTTAGTTAGTATGCGGTATAAATATAGAGCAAAGTAATATATTTGAGTATTGTGGAATTTTTTCTTGAAAAACAGAGGAAGGAAGTTATAAATATATAGCTTTGTTTGTTTGCTTGTCGCTGACGACTTTGACAAAAATATATTCGTTTCATGGTCGCTAGTTCAGCGATCGGTTGTAGCGATTACAATTTTTAATCGCTATTTTATTTAGTGATTTGTGGCGACTATAATTTAAAAGTACTAATTTACTTTTAACAACTATCAAATGTATTTTTTTTGTTGCGGTCGCTGGTCGCAGTTACAATTACCAGCAACCAGCAAACGAATTAAAGATATAGTTGTTTTTTTATAAGTATATTTGTTGCACTGAAAACGTCAATGGTACTTGTGGTTGTTGTTATATGAATGTACAAAAAACTGCTTCATTTATTTCATCGTAACAATCAAAATATAAAAACTTAACCTCGTATTTACAGTTTGTGAAACAAATGAAAAGCAAATGGGACACAATTACTAAAAGCCTGTACCATTTCCTCAGCATCTGCTTTTCCATTATTTTATTAGGTTCGTTTTTTCTGGTAATACTATATATGTTTTTATTATAAATAGCAGAAGTAATCAGAAAGTGACATGGTACAGTTTATATTATTATGGAATTTATAAATAAGAATATACACAACAAACGCAACCCCAAAAAAATGAACTGTACATTCGAGAACTAAATTAATATTCTTAGGTAAAAAGTCGGAAAAATCATGAAGAAACAGTTTTTTCATATATAATATATAGTTCATAGTATTCATATCCTTTTCAAATACAACATGATAACATAAAAAACAAAGTTTAGGGCTTCTAGAATTGTCAAAGATATTAATGAAAGGATGGTTGAGATCTTTAAATAATTTGTTCAAAATAAGCATGAATACACTTTTTACTTTGTCTATATTCTAACAAGATAGTTAGATTTTAATTGGTGGTTTGATGGAATTTTCAAGTTTGAGTCTCTATATGTTAAAAGACCCATACCTTGTTGTCTTGTCTGATTTGAAAGTCGGAAAACAATATAAAAAACAAATATGATTTCACCTTTTTATCATCGTTTTTATCTTTTCTTTATTTTGTTTTTATATTTTGTAATGATTTATCCATATGCAACATAACACATTATTTGATAGAACTCAACAATGGAAACTATAATAATGAATCTCCAACTAGAGATTAAAAAAGCAGAAAGAATAATTTGAAGGACATTTCGTTTTCGATTGATACTTTATTGACAATTTGTAAAATATGAGTTACACACAAACGTCCATAGAGTTAAACATGAGAGAAACCATAATTTCAATACTAATGTTCTCTTACAAAAGACATATTCTCTGGCTCCCAAACACAGTAATGTTTGCCATTATGTTTAATATCACGTTGCTTTAACGAATAATACGTATATTGTCTTCTTTGGATTCTCATTATTCACATGTTTTACATAATATGAAATTATATAGTGGATGGTAATATACATATACATTAGCTATCGAGAGGGACCACGAGATCAATAGGATCTCTATATCATAAATTCAACATCACACGTCAAAAGAGAAACTTCCCACTTGAAACCTAATCATCAAAATTATTAACGTAAAATCTAGTATAAAAGATTTCGACCGTTTTGTTTAGAACAATCGACGATGGTGACGAGAGATTAGAGACGAATATCTAACGACGGAGATTTTGTGAGAATGTGCTAGGATGTAGAATTAACTCTAGTATATATTGTAGTTGGGCCAATCCACTAATTGCCAATTGGTTTTGAGTTGGAAGCCCACATTGTATATGGTATCCGAGTCTGAACTTACACTGCCCCACCTGAACCGATCTGGCCTAAAAAAGAGGCCCGATTAATCTAATCCGAAATTGAATTGTCGAGACTAATGGTTAGACGGACAATTGCCTCGAGGGGAGCGTGAGAATGTTCCAGGATGTGGAATTAACTCTACTATATATGGGACTTGGGCCAATCTACTCATTCTCAATTGGTTTTGAGTTGGAAGCCCATAATTCTACATATTTGACTTGACGGAAGATGTCGATGACAAACAGATGATAACCACCGTTGAGACGATAAATGAAGCGGCGAATGAGAATGATCATCTTGAGAAGGTATATCGAAGAAGGAAATCAGAAGTTATTACGAAACAGAGTCAATAAATGGTGACAAAACCTTCACTCCTGCAATCGGACAAGGAAAATAATGGAAACGTGTGAAGATTTACTTATGGACGAGAACTTTCGAGAGGATCACATGAGTAACAAAAGAGAAAGAGAGAGGTTGGTGCATTGGTGAATGAAGGAGAGGTGGAATTTTATATATATATATATATATATATATATATATATATATTATTTTAAAAAAATAAAAAGACGTAAAGATAAGACTAATTAGTGTTTTATTATTATTAATAAATTAATTTTATATTTGTAAAGTCCAAAAATTTGGGTGATAAAAATATTTTATTATTTAAATTTACATTTTAAGACAATTAAAGCTGAAATCAACCCTAAAATATGATTGGATGAATTTTAAATCATCCACAATTGTGGTTTTTTATAGAGCTTTTAATATTTTAAAATATTAAAAAATTAGAGAAATATGATAAAGAACAATATAGATTTTTATTGAGAACTTTAAGAAATTCTAAGAAAACTATAAAAAACTCTCTTACATGTTTGTTACATTATAATTGGTTTAATATTTATTAAAATTTAATTGCATACAAATTTCTATAGAAACCACTATTGTGTAGTTTTAGCACTAATTTTGAAATTACAGTATATTATATTTGATATAATTTTAGCACTAAATTTTTTTCTCTAACCATAATACTAAAAATCACACTAAAATTAATATTTTATTATTAATTTTTTTTGTTAGGTAGGTTTTTGTATATAATTAACTAATTAATATACGATTAAAATAAGTTAACTAAAATACTTTTAGAATTGAACTATGGTTTTTAATTTTGTTGGTTTTAATTTTATAAGTTAGTGATTATTTAAGTATATTTTTTTATGTAAAATAATTAACTACAATATTGAACAACAATATATATCAAAACACAGATGGTTCGTGATTTAGATAAATATAAAAAATAATAAATTCAAATTCTATTTTAATCTATTTAAAAAATTTAGATTATAGATCAAATCTTATTGTCGATTTAAGAGTTAATAAGTCCCATGTTTTTCCAAGAATTTCTAACCTGAATTCTTTAGCCTAAAGCAAAATAAAAAAAAAGATCGGACGGTTGGATAAGCAAGTGGATAAAAGAAGCCTAGAGATGCGCGACAAGTAATTATTTTCTTTTTAATTCAAGCGCGTGGTAGGATCTGCTGTGATATTGTCCATTTAAACTGTACCAAAGTAGAGTACAAACTACACGTGTAGCATCCTCATTGGCTACTTACTTCAACAGAAAAGTTGAGTTGTAACTTGATTGATACGATAAGCTCAGTTTAACAGTCCTATCACTTTGTTTTATTTTCTACGCGCGACTTTAACGCGTTGATCACACGCGCACAGACAGTGAAAGAGTTTTAGTTGTCAGTGTAAGAATCTTGTTAGGATAGATATGTGTAGCTTCAATTCAAATATTACTGTCTAAACTATAATGGGCTAAGTTAGGCCCATTAATTTGGGCCTCTATCTAAAAAAAAGAAAACGACACCAACAATATGATTTTGCAAATGCTTTTATAAGCCCATTTAAAAGACAAGGCCTTTTATCTGAGCGGCTCACTATTTTATTCCTGCAAGTCATTTTCTAACATTATTGAAAAGCTTTTTCAGATTATTTGATTTTCCTGATTAATTATAAATTACATAAACGAAAAAGTTGAAAGATCTCTTTCATTTTCACGGTCTACTATAATTCCTGTCATTGTTATTGAATTGTTTTTTTTTCAATAACGTAATAAAATCCAACTCAATAAAATTTCACAAAAGTGCAAACATAATTTCTTGGGAATATGCCTAGATTTGACTTCTCCTCCGTAGATTATCAAATGAAATCTTCTCTTTACGATTTTCCATTTACTTCTCATAAAATATTAAAACTTTCTAGAAATATATAGTGATTCTGGGTAGTAATCTATTTAATTAAACATTGCGGTAAATTCACTTAAGACACCGCATTTGCATATCCGGAATCGAGTTCTCATGTCGACATTATATAGAAATTTAGCTATTGGATCGGCCAGTTATAGCCTAATATAATATGTAGTTGACAAAAAAAAAATTAATCATTTATTTTGAACAACCAAACAAACAAAATAATCACTCTTTTTTATAAAAATAGTAATTACAAAGTTGGGTTTCTCTTTATAGGAAAATGGTAATAAAGTATAGCTCAAAGGTATGAATTGTGTAATACGAAATGATCAACATCATATTTCCTGATTTGGGTATTTCGTAGTTAGTATTTTGATACTATAGTCTTTAACTTTTAATATATAAACGCAACTATAAAATTTCATAAGTGAGTTACAGAAAATAATGAAAGTTATTTGAAGATGGAGAAAAAGTAGGTACGAGTCACAATTTGTACCCCCTAATTTGGGTGGTTCCATGCTTATCACGACATTTTAGATGGACCATGATATTTTTCTATTTTTATGAAATTTATAAAGTTGTCAAATTAAGCAAAAACACAAAAAAAAATTGCTTTTCCCCGAATTGGAAACTCGTAAGACTCTTTAATCTCTAATAACACGAAATTGTGTTTTTTTTCTGGTAGTATGAGAATTGTGAAAACACCTTTAACTCTTTATGACTTTGACAAATCATTCGGAAAGCAAAATATTAATTAATTAATCAAGACTAGTAATTTAATTTCTAAAACTAATAATTCGCGGATTTGACCAAAAAATTACTAGATGTATAAACCTAATCAGAAAAAAAAAATTATGATTAATTGCAAATTACTTGATGGGTTTTTAGTATTACGAATCATAATGTGATTTTGATTTTTTGTTAAGTGAAATTATTATTTATGCCTTACGAGGAAGAGTTTCGACGATTGTATGTTTTTTTCTTTTCATGTCTTTTATTTGTGATCTCTAAATCGATGAATTATAAAATGAATACACTAGATAGGTTGAGTCAGATGTCTGCGGTCTAATTCTTTTTTGACGGATTGGGCTATCTTTCTGATCATTATATTAATATTAATTTAACGTTGACAAAAAAAAGTGAACTTATTTACATATATATATATAATTGAAATAATACGAATCTGAAAGAGTTTACTATAAATAGAATGCGTCGAAAGCGATGGGACAAAACAAAGGCAATAAGGTAAGAAGATTGTCGGTGAAGGACAATATTATATATGATGAAGCTCTGTGTGTTTAATTGATTCTTCTCCACTTTCACCCATAAAAAGATTCTCCAACCAAATAAGAAACAAGAAAATATAATTTTAAAATTCTTATATAATGTTAAGAATTACAAATATCAACTAAATGGCCAAATAGTTAACATAACACAGAAGCAAATGATGGGCGAATTTCAAACCGCATCATCATTTGTATTTTTCAATTGGCTCAAAAACAAGTCTTTTTTTCTAACAATTAAATATGTTTGATCCGTTGTTAATTGTTATATTTAATTTTTTTTTCCTTGATTTAAAATCGTTATTTTACATTCAAGTTCCAAACTCTTAAATGCACTTCTATACTTCTACTGTCTTTTTTAGAAAAAAAAGTTACAACTCTTCTATATTTCAATTTGCACTTTTCAGAAAATCGTATATTTTCGTATAATATTATTTATTTATTTAAAATTTTGGAGATAAATTTAAATTCAAAAAATTATACAACTTTCTAATCTCATAAATTATGTAAAAATAAATATATTATCACCAATCATAAAGTTGACATATTTTTTTGTTCTCAAGTGAAACTTGAGCACGTAAACAAATATATTAATCGCAAGTTGCATTTAGCTTAGTGGCATGTGATAAGTCCACAAGAGCCATGCACACTTGTACATCCTGAGATTGAATTCTTCCACTTACTTTTGCAAGAACTTAACTAATGGACCGGCCATTTGTGATCCAATGTTGAAAAAAAAAAAAACAAATACATTAATCAAATATCATAAATTAGGAAATTGAACATAGAATTTATCTAACTCTCTCTGACCCAAGTATTGAAACAGGTTATTTTCCCTGTGTTATACTTGATTTCACCAAAGTGTACCATTAGAAAAAAAGAACCAACTCCTTCTAGCGGTTCGTCACCACTAAGCTCACCACTTTCACGGTGGTTTGACTCTTGTTCTCCTTTATTATCCCCTCGTTGCCGGTGAGGTTAGATTCAAACCAATCGCTCCACCACTCTTGCTCCTCAAGGCCGACGTACTCCGATCTAGGGCCATGCGTACCAGATCTGAAGTCCAGTGGCTTTGGCATCATCCGACGAGTCTTCTTCCCCAAGTGGCGCCTCCAAGAAGAACACTAGGTTTTGATATTATCGTTAATGTGTTTGAGTTATTCTACTTGGATTTATTGATATTATCGATTGTTTTCTATTATGTTTAGTTTTTATGTATTCTACAAACTCTTTTAGTATGATGTAATGTATAATCTTTAATTAATGAAAGGAAAGCTGAGTGACAAAAAAAAACAAATACATTGATCCAAACATATACTTTTAAGTTCTGTAATCGCAAATGGCTCTTAGCATAGTAGTAGGTAGTAAGTCCATATAAGGCAGCTCATTTGCATAACTAAAGACCGAGTCCCCCTGCCTACATTATGTAGGAATTTGGCTATTGGGTCGGCCAGTTATGGTCCAATATAATTTGTCGTTGACAAAAAAAAAAAAGTTCTGTAATCTTAGAGCATGTTTTTTTTTTTGTCAACATTTGGCCACAAATAGCCGACCCATTAGCCAAGTTCTTACAAATGCAAGCGGGGGAACTCGATCACATGATATGCAAGTGCGCATGCCTCTTGTGGACTTACCACCTGCCACTAGGCTAAATGCCACTTGCACAGAAAAATAGTATGAGAGTCTCATATAATTAAAAGAAAATAGTGATATTATATGTCTCTACAAAATGAGACCAATGATATATTTCACAGAGATCACCATTATTTAATATTACCAAACAATTTCTTAGATACTTCATTAGTTGTGTTCCAGTTTCTATTCTTAGTAGCTTAATCAACTCACAAGTTGTCTCATCACTTGCACGAACCGACCAATCATTAAATTCACATGTACAAAACATGATATCCTCATCTTAACTGCATTCAATGTAAGCATAAATAACATATTTCAAGAATTATATGTTTGTTTCAAAACTAGAACAACATTGTCTTACATCAGCCAAAAAACACATTTAATCGGCTGTTTAAAAAGTTAACAGAACTAAATTTATGAAAGATGGCTATAGATCAATTTCAAACTTTTAATAATATAAAGTAGAAAAACATGTTTTTTTCTGCTAACAGTAAAAACATCAAAAAAATATTTGTGAGGATCATAGGTAAATACGTGTGATATAGGATCCGTTTTTTTTATCAACGACAGATTATATTGGACCACAACTGGTCGGTGTAATAGCCAAATTTCTACATAATGTATGCAGGAGGACTTGATCCCGGATTATACAAATGCGATGGCTTAAGTTGACTTACCGTCTGCCACTAGGTTAGATGCCATTATAAAAATATCATTAAAAAAATTCTAAAAAGTTAATTTTTTTCAGACACATATCATACTATATAAGGAAAATAAATTCTTCTAACACCAGAAGCTTGTTTCTATTACAATAATTTTTATCACATTATACTATTCTTTTATTTTATATTAGTAAAAATTAGGACCTAAAAATATTCTTTCAACCAATCCGTTAATGACAGTTATGTTTTACTATCACATGGCCTTTAATTCTATCTAGACAGTTTTAATATTGATTCACTTGATCAAATATTTCCCCAATTTATAACAAAACTTTTAATAATATGGGGAAATATTCATTAGTGAATAAAATAGTATAAATGATACTCAAATAGTATAAGTGAAAAACCGTTTATTTTCACTATTTTTATGTATTTATTGCTAGATGTAAATGAATGGACAAAATTACCCATCGGACTAATATTCTAAATACGGAAACTGACATATTGAATGGCAATACATACTTAAAAGAAACAAAGCCGAAAAAAAAAATGGCAGTCTGTAAAAAGTAACAAAATTTATCTTTATTATCTTTACAGAGAAAAACACTTTTTACAGCAACAAAAATGTTATTTGTTTCAGAGAGTTCACTGATCTCGTGATAGATAAATTGCTCGAATCTATCATCTACGTGTCTCTTACAGAACAGACAGAGCTTCGTCGATACGATGCAAAAGAAAAATATCTTAAAAGTTTTAAAATTATCTTTTTCTTTTTATTAATTTCTGGGTTTACTAAATTAGCTGCAGAAGCCGAACCGAGGACAGATGATTGAGTAGTGTAGCCATTTTACAAATCTTTAAACCACCAGAGATCGAACCTCTTATTTGCAGTACTAGTAGCGGAGTTTAAAAGCCACTAGGTTAGTTCACAAAAAAAAGTAGCTGCTGAAGTCGAGGACAGGTAGTCCAGTGGTGTAGTCACTTTACAAATCTTTAAGGCACCAGAGATTAAACTTCCTACTTTCAGTAGCAGCGAGATTTAAAAACTAATAGGTTAGTTGACAAAAAAATAGCTACAAGAGTTATTTAATCGCTGTGTAATTATAATAAAGTCTTAATTTTTCTTTTGTGTTTTAGAGTTTTTGTCGACAAAGCATGAGGGAGACATGTCGCGTTTAAGGACCACTCTTATTTTATATTTTATGAGTCATTTTCATAGTTGTTAATAAATTATTGGAGTAGTGCCTAATTTTAAATTAGTTTCTTTCTTAATATCTTCATTATGATTCGGTTACCAATAGGATATTTTTTAATTATTTTCTTTGTATTCATGGCAGAGTGGATTTATTTAATTATTTTGTCTTTTTAAGGTAAGAGGCTAAAAGGTGTCGACGATAAAAGGGGTCAATAAATTAAGAAAAAGAAAGTTGAAATTTTCATCATTACTCCAATATTGACGTTAATATTCCGAAAACTAAATGATTCCAAATTGTCAAAAAAAAATAATTGATTCCAGTTATTTTATACTGAAAAAATAAAAAACTAAATCAATTTTAACCCATCTCGAAAACTCGACTATAATTAATTACAAATCTCGTTTTAATAAGTCATAAACTTTATTTTCTGATAACGAGAACATGTGGTCCAATAGTATAATCATTTTACAAATTCTCAAAATACTAATGATCAAATCTCTACCTGTAGTAATAAGAATAAAATTTAATAACTAACAGAGTAATTGAAAATAAAAACCTTATTTTTCGATTTCTGATTTCGTTTAATAATGACGTACCTATGAATATAACCGTAGTCACAACCACATGCATGTATTTTTATTCATTAAAGAATTTTTTATAATGTATAAATAGAATAATATTTGCTGAAAATTATCATCCAATGTTATTAACAGATCTTAATCAAATAAAGTGAACTTGTATTATAAAAATGAAATTATCATCCAATGTTATTGACAGATCTTAATTAAAGAAAGTGAACTTGTATTAAGATAATGAATAAAATGGTTTGAGATTCTAGGTATTTACTTGCAAGTTGCAATTGTTTGTTTTCCAAGACACTAATGATTTAACTAATATTGTTTATTGATATCTTAAAAGTTTATTTGATTCACGAATTTAATATTAAAACACTAAGAATAATCACGAAGTTGTACTACTAGCGAGTTGAGTAATACGATTATCCTCGTTACACTACAAATCTTGCCACTTATAGAAATGAATTAGATTATAATATTAGCCCTCATGCCTTATCATATTTTGTTAGTGACGACTTCAGTGACGAAATTAGCTTCATCTTAATTAGTTTAATACTCCATTAAATTCGTACTCAATATTTTTTGTTTTGTTTTTGCGGATAATTTCTATACATAGATCGATTGATTCCTTATCGTATGATTAAATAATATTATTTGATTAAACTAATTATAAAGTTTAGAAATTCTCTAGGAAGTCTACATTCATTGGTCCTTTGGACCGCTTCCTCGTACACTAATCTCCACTTGCCTTCAAGCCCTAATTATTAAAATTCTCAAATTAATACATTTACATATTTCTATAATTATTTATATATACATACACGTGACTGGATTATTTTTTGTCTCTTGAATTACTTTTAAAAGGTTTAACTTATTTTTGATATACAAAAAAAATGCTTTGATTGTATTTTATAAAATGATAAACTGGTTTTAAGTTGAGTCAAGAATCAAATTGCGTGTAATTAAATTTATTAAGGAACAGTTTTTAAATTTCAACGCTAACAATTTTTTGTCGGCAAAGTTTTCCATTTCTAAATCATTTAGATAAACAACTAAGTATGTGTCATTGCCATT
>JAKUCM010003295.1:0-39262 GCA_023374145.1 Lepidium sativum
TTTTATTACTAGGGTGGGACTGTGATTGCGGCTTTCGTTTCTTAATGTGCTTTTCTCATTGATTGTTACTTGCAGGATCTCCTAATGGATATCAGGGATAAACTTCTTTTTGAACCAGAATATGCTGGTAACCTAAAAGAAAAAAGTGCTCCAAAAGCTCCTCTCAAAATCCCATGGGCATGGCTGCCTGGTGCTCTATGCCTTCTTCAAGAGGTAACACTGCTGAGCTGTTATTTTGGCTTTTCCCCTAACAATATTTTGGACTTCTATATTTCTGCATTAATAATCATTTCTATCAATTTCCTTCCATTTTTCTTCTTTAAGTCAGCGTGAATGCCCTTCCTCTTTTACATTTTAATCTTCTTCTATGAAGCGTAACAGGAAATTTGATCTCTTTCGTCTAAATTTTTTGGCATCACTTCATAGCTTAAGATAAAAGGGTTTTGGATAGAAGATAAACGGGTGATGTGAGCTACTATGCTTCAGGTTGGAGAAGAAAAACTTGTGCTGGATATTGGTCGCGCTGCTCTCAGGCACCTTGATTCAAAGTCATATATCCATGATATTTTTTTGTCTATGGCACTTGCTGAGGTAAGATCAACTGAACAAGGGGTGGGAACTACTAACCAGATTCCACTAAACCTCTGCTTTTTCTTTTTCTATCTCTAATATTGTTTTTCCATGAAGTGTGCAATTGCCAAGGCTGCTTTTGAAGCTAACAAGGTCTCTCAAGGATTTGAAGCTCTTGCTCGTGCCCAATCTTTTCTGAAGAGTAAAGTTACTCTTGGGAAACTTTCATTGTTAACTCAGGTAACAGGTTCTGCTGTATTGCATCAGTACTGATACAATTCCTTTGTATTTACTTTTAGTTCTGAAACCAGCTTATATAGTTAAAAGTGAGTGCATGATGCCGAACTTTAAATCATATCATGATAGGAAGCTTCATATATAAGTTCATATTGTCCTCAGACATAATCTAGTCTACCTTTGGTTTATAGGGATTTAAATTGAATTTTTCTTTTTTAGATTGAGGAGTCACTAGAAGAGCTTGCACCGCCTTGCACATTGGATCTACTGGGCCTGCCTCACTCGCCAGAAAATGCAGAGAGAAGACGAGGTGCAATTGCAGCGCTACGTGAACTGCTCAGACAGGGGTCTTAGTGTTGAAGCTTCATGTCAAATTCAAGACTGGCCATGCTTTTTGAGCCAGGCAATTAGCAGGTTGTTGGCCACAGAGATTGTTGATCTTCTTCCATGGGATAACTTGGCCGTTACACGAAAAATAAAAAATCTCTTGAATCCCACAATCAAAGAGTGGTAATTGATTTTAATTGTTTCTACATGGTGATGGTTGCTCATATCGCTGTTGGATTTTCAGGCAAGCAAAATGATATGGTATATCTCGGTTTCTATCCGTGTATTAAATTTAAACCAGTTGGGTCGTTTCTTCTCTTTTCTATCTGCTTATAAAGTATAACAGTCAGTATGTTTGTGTAGATTAATAAAGCAAAAACTATATGTGAATGCCTCATAGCATCAGAGGGTGTTGATCTGAAATTTGAGGAAGCTTTATGCTTATTTCTTCTCAAACAGGTATTTGTCCCTCTTTCTGGTTTTATTCTTTTTCCCCTCAACTATGCTGTTGGATCTGTTGGATCTTGCTTCGAAAGATCTATACATTGTACATTTAGTAAAGTGCTACTGGGACGTGTATGTTGGATAGCACAGGTTCCGAGGTAGAGGCCCTTGAAAAACTTAAGCAGCTGGATTCAAATTCAGACGCTGCTGTTCGTAATTCAATTCTGGGGAAAGAGTCAAGAAGTACTTCGGCAACTCCGTCATTGGTAAACCTTGTGTTTTCTTATCAAGTAGTTGTGTCCGTTTGTTACTTAGGCTAGCTTCAACGTAATAATCCATGATGGGGTTCCCCTCGTGCTATGCCTGATGTAAATTGCATGATCAAACTTATATGGAATATGAGCGAGGGTGAGCTATGTGTAGATAGTAAAGCAAATTGATACATGCAGTTGACTCAGATTGTGTATGGATGCCATCAACTTTTCTTGTTGTTTGTAGTACATATGCTAATTGTTATTATTTGCTTGAGTAAGCCCTTGGGTTCATGCATTGATTTAATTTGGAAATTTTGCATGTATGTACATATTTTCAGCTCTGTTTTTGTTTAATAAAGATGGATATAGACCTTCTTACATACTACTTGATAAATTGAGCAGGAAGTGTGGCTCACTGACGCTGTGCTTGCTATCTTCCCAGACACAAGGGGTTGTTCTCCATCTTTGGTAAGAATCAGATCTCTGAAGATTCTGTATATCAGTTCTCCAAATAACCAGAAACATTCATATATACAATTTTCTGCAGACCAATTTTTTTTGGGCTGAAAAGAAATATCCAGAGAAGAAGAAAATGTGTTCACCTTCAATCATTAATCACAAGTCAAACCACAGACCACTTTCCACTACGCAGTTCATGAATTCGTCACAACATCTTTATACAGCTGTCAAGCAGCTGACACCAACTGATTTGCAGAGCCCAGTTGTATCAGCCAAGAATATTGATGAAAGTGGTGGTGCCGGTATGCCATCAGTTCAACTGAAAAGGAACCTTGGTTTACAACAAAATAAAATTTGGGATAGTTGGCTCTCTAAGAGCAGTTTGATCAAAAGGGTATCAGCCGTTGCTTTATTGGGTTGCACCGTGCTTTTCTCTCTAAAGCTAACAGGCATTAGGTCTGGTAGATTACAGAGTCTGCCTATATGGTTTCTGCAAAACCACACTTGGGATCTGATTCTTTTTGGTCGAAAGCAGAGTCTGGGAATTTCAGAAGAAACCTTGCTTCTGTGAATAGAAATGGTATTGCGGGCAACATGAAATTCCTCTTGGACATGTTTAAATTGCATCATTGGGATCATCTGGATGGCTCGTATCAGAAAAGCTTGGGTCTATCAGCTACGTCATTGTCCCATTCTGCGTCAGAAGTGCATAAGAGACCAATGGTTACAGAGGACGCTGAAGAGCTTGTGAGGACAGTGGGAAAATATTAAGGCTGAAGCTCTTGGACCAACACATCAAGTTTATAGCCTTTCTGAAGTCCTTGATGAATCAATGCTTGTCCAGGTTACTGTCTCTGTACATCTACTCACTCTATCTATATGCTTAACTGAGTTAATCTGCAACAGTTGAACGTTAATGTCTGAGTAGAATCAATAGTTTTAGTAGGTCTAGATTAAGATCTACAAAGTGAATTGTGCCGTGATTATTTTTGCCTTAAGAGGGAGCGGGTAAGGGTAAACCATTTCAGAAACACGAGGTTACATCATGAACCCTGGTTAAAGGCTGGGATGATTTCTTTCTTGACTTAGAGGTAAGAAAGAGCCTGCTGAGCCACCTAGTCAAGTTTGAATCCTTTCTTTTTTGGTCAAGCTCTAACAAAAGACCAGAGATTACATTTTTCTGGTATCTGTATATGTAAGTTACACACGTTTGTTAAGGGTTTGCTCAATTGTTCTTATTTGGGTAACGTGGTATTTGCAGTGGCAAACATTGGCAGAAACAGCAAAAGCTAGATCTTGTTATTGGAGATTCGTTTTGCTTCATCTTGAGATATTGCAAGCACACATTTTCCAAGATGATGAGGTTGCAGAAATCGAAGCTCTTCTAGAGGAAGCAGCAGAATTAGTCGACGAGTCTCAACCCAACACCGCAAAATATTACAGGTATTAACATCATGCTCTCTGTCTACTTTTGAACCAAGCTCGTATGTTTACTGATGGTGCGTTTTTGTGTATTTTCTGTAGTACTTACAAAATCCGCTATACACTGAAGAAGCAAGAAGATGGATCGTGGAAATTCTGCCAAAGCGATATTCAAATACAGAAATGACAATAGCCCCCTTAGAGAAGGCACATTTATTCGCCAATCGAATCATTATGGCATCAATTGTAGAAGATGAAATTGTTTTAGCTAATTGTGTAGGAAACTATCAGGTTTGTTTATTAGTATTTCAAAGGACTTGTTTCTGTAGATTCTTTTGATTGGGTGTGTTTTGTGGAGACACATTTTTGAGTTTTTTTAATGTAAAGCGTTACCGCTCAAATCATCTCTTTCCTTTTTGGTTAAATAGCTCAGAATATTTTAGTATGTAAACAATCAGCTTGAAACGTTTCGGCTAATATTTTGAAAGCTACGTTGATTCGATTTGAGATTTAAGGTTTTGGATAAGGGAAAGAGAAACAAACTTGAAGAAAGAATTGAAACATAAGTCGCATCTAAAAGAGGACAAATAAACCGAAATGAAACAACAGTACCGGACTTAGTGTTATAATAAATAACAATGTCAATAAAACAAGGTTTGATTGATATTGATCTGTTTGGGACACAAAATTGCCCCTAATGATCAACTCACGGACGATTACGATTGAGAACCGGTTTACGTATTACCGGTGATGGACCACAACTAAAATTGGTACAATATATCCGGTATGATTCCGGTTAATGGAAAAATTAAAAGAAGAAAGAGATGTGTAGATAGAGACGAAACTCATTCTCCCACACGGAAAAGCAAAAACTGTAGACGACGACGAAAGTCTCCTTAATACTCAATTTTGTTGCTTCCCTTTTAATCTTTCTCTCTACGCAATCACAAACTTACCGTCACTATCCCCAATTTCCGGGGATTAGACAAACCCTAAGTTCCCATCAATCGCAAAATTAAGGTCTTCGACTGGGTTCTTAAACTCCGCAGGGGAACAAAACGACATGGTGTTTCCGTGGAATTTCACTAAATCAGCGGAGGAAGCATTTTCAAGATGGGCGGTGAAGAGGGTTGTCAAATTTTTATTGAAGAAGAAATTGGGTAAACTCATACTGGGAGATATCGACCTTGATCAGCTTGATATTCAGCTACGAGATGGCACAATTCAGCTTGGCGATCTTGCTATCAACGTTGACTATTTCAATAACAAGGTTAGCATCTTTGCCCTGCTTTTTTTTATATGTTATGTCAAGTGATGCTTGAAATTATGAACTTCTGGAATTTATGCCAAGTGTTTGTGTTTGCTAGGTATTATGTTGATGATGGTGAAACTGTGTTTTACTTGTTTCAAACTCCTCTTATCAACTCAATTTAGAGGGCTTTAGTCCATTGGTAGAGGCTAGTTCTTGATGAATAAAAGGCAATTTCTCAGTTGTATATGGTTATAGAGAGTTGGATGACTGTTCCATTTCTGGCAAGAGTACTTGTACGAATGGAAATAAAGTTGGTGCTTCTTTCTTTTATATGCGGATATGTGTGTGGATGGTATATGATAATTTTGAAAGCTTTGTGATGCAAAAGTTTTTAATTTTGCGTTTAATGCAAGGTTTCTAGTTCTATGGTTTGCTAGTTGATCTGGTTTTAGTTCTGTCAGTATGCCTGGTTTATTTTTGTTTTTATTATCAACTTTTTGAAAAGAAATATAAATAACCAATTCTCATTGTCCCATCCCCTATATTATCTTTCTTTTTTGAATCCAGTTTGATGCTCCACTGATTATAAAGGAAGGATCAATTGGATCTTTGTTAGTTAAAATGCCTTGGAAGACAAATGGCTGTCAAGTTGAGGTGGACGAACTTGAGCTTGTTCTTGCACCGCGTTTGAAAAGTAATGCATCATCTTTAACTGAAGCCAGCACCTCCACCTTTACGCGGGAAGATTCACATGATATACAACTTGAACTAGGGAAACGCAATAATGAGATGTTGCTGAACGCTACTAAATCTGCATCTATCGATGTCCATGAAGGCGTTAAGACAGTTGCTAAGATAGTGAAATGGTTTCTAACAAGTTTTCATGTCAAAATTACGAATCTGATAATAGCATTTGATCCTGATTTTGGCAAAGAACAGAATGAAGTTGGTCCACGACAAACATTGGTACTTAGGATGGCAGAAATAGAGTGTGGAATTTCAGAGGATCGAGTTTCGGCTAATGAAGTTTCTCCTGATAATTTCCTTGGTATTAATCGAGTTGCAAATTGTGTGAAGTTTCAAGGAACTGTTATAGAGCTTTTAAATATGGAAGGTGATGATGATATCCACAAAACTCGTGGTGAAAAAACATCAAATGATGTGACTTTGATCATGACAGGCAAAGGAGGTAGTTTTTCTGGTAATTTGAATTTTAGTATACCCTGGAAGAATGGTTCCTTAGACATTAGCAAGGTGGATGCTGATATTTGTATGGATCCTGTTGAAGTACGATTTCAACCGTCTACAATTAAGTGGTTCCTACAATTGTGGAAGACTTTCATAAGTTTTGGATCAGACTGTTGTCTGTCAGTTACTCATTCTGATACATCGTCGGATTCACGTACAGTACCTACTAATGTAATGGTAACACCTCCAGCTACATTGTCCTCGTTAGGTGGCCCAGAATTGGAGCGAAATACTACACCTGAGTTACAGTTTATACCAGATTGGTTTCCGTCTTCTTTCGGCAAGAAAGAAGTGGATGGAGAAGTAGATATTGGGGCAAGGTATGAAGGATGCCTTTAGCATTAAATTTTGTTGTCACAAGTCTTCCATGGATATTTTGTGTTATGCTTGACTTGTATTTTCATGTTTCATCACTATCTTATATGTGTTATCTCGTTATGTTTCTCACAGCGTGGATCAGTTTTTTGAATGCTTTGATGCTATGAGGAGTTACCAATCAGCTTTTGGAAACCAAGGAATGTGGAATTGGACATCTTCCGTCTTCACAGCAATCAATGCTGCATCTAGCCTTGCTTCTGGGTCTTTAATTCTTCCTTCTGGTAATAACATCTTGTATTCTGTTTAAGAACTTGTGCATTGAGCATGTTGGTCTGTGTTTTGATAATCGTGCTATGTTTATGTTTTTTTTCTATTTTCAAATGCTTCTACTTCTACACTACACGTGACTGAGCTTCGTGCTTAAATTAATCAATTAACTGATAATACCAAGCATGTAAGTTGTTATAGTAACAAACCGTCTCCACTTTCTGTAGCATTTACTTACATAGGCTTGGATCTTTTCCTGTTCTTATGATTTGTCCATTATTAACCATTTCTTCTACATGTGATATGCAGAACAACAACATGTTGAAACAAGTTGTAAAGTATCCTTTGCTGGACTTTCGTTGGTACTAATTTTTCAAGATGAAGACAAGTGGAAGGATGTTTCCACGGGGATTCACTACTTGGGTGCAGAACTCAGAGATATTTCTGTCTCTTTTCAGGTACTTATTATGATGAATTGTGTTTCCACTTACTAGCATATGTGCGCGAGCTACTTAAAATATTCCATACGGTTAACAGGTATGCCCTCATGATATGAGGTTAGATGGAGAAGTGAACAGTATGGAGATTGCCGATTATTTTAAAGCTGGAAATATTGATGACACTGCTAATGCTGAATATCAGAGTAGTTTGATTAAAAATTTACAAGCCAAAGTTCAGACAACTCTTCCTCCCTTTTCTTCGTCTGATATGAACGCTAACTCTGAGAGATTAAGCGAGATAGTTTCTGATGGCTTCCTCTTTCGTAACAAAGAATTTGCAGTCAAGACATTGTTGGTCATAGCTGCAGGGGGCAATGGATTTCAGTTTACTGTCAATTTCCTATCATCCAAAGCCAGTCCTAGAGGATCAAACTCATTCTCATTGAGTTTGCCACCTACCACACTCTGGTTGAACCTGCATTCAGTAGAGATGTTGGTAAACCTTTTCAAAGATATATTAGAATCTATCCCCGTAATCAGCCATAAAAAGAATCAGGTGGCATCCTCGTCTAAATCAGAGAGATTGCGAGGTAGTGTGTCAATCTGGAACGCTCGAGCAATTTTATGCTTCTCCTCTGAGAGCACTTCAGGAAATTTATGTAACTCGCTCGGTGAGCATTTTATTGTTGTGGACTTATCTGCCTCCCCGCCATCTGACAAGGAAAGGCGTAAGGAAGGAAGCCCAGGAGAGATGTACTTTACATTGGCTGCCCGCTCCATTTGCTTCAATGTTGGTGATGTTGACATCTATATGGTCACATCTGACTTTAAAGATTCTGAAACAAATTCATATGATATGCAGGGTGAATTATCTGCATATAATATTTTACACACCAACAATAGAACTAGTCACCAATTTTCAACCATTGGTATGTTTTGGCAAGATGGACCTATCACTAGTCGTGGGTTAGTAGAGAGAGCTAAGATGTTGGCCACACAGGAAGAAACTACTCGGACAGATAAATCTGGGGGGAGTGGCCTTGAGTTTGCTGCTGTTGCTACAGCCAAAGATCAAGAAGACATTTACTCTCAAACCAGGAAAGAAATAATTGTGGCTTCTTCATTCTGCCTCTATGTTCATTTTCTTCCACTTGCTATCCGTTTAGATAGTTGGCAATACAGAAAGTTATGTAATCTCATAGACAAGGGAAAAAATTGGCTATCACTTATGGCAGCCAATATAGCTGATAGAACAGAGGAGTTTGTTGTGTGTCAAACGTCTCTGGTTATGGATTGTGATTCTTTTGACATTTTAGTTAGGCCAGAACCTCGAATGGGCATAAAAAATCAACTTCAGATAGAGCTTCCTGGATCATGGATTCAATTTAACCTGAGGGTTCAAAAATTAAATCTTATCTCTGTCTCAAATCTTGGTAGTATCTCTGGTGCAGATTGCTTTTGGTTTACCCATGGGGAGGGCACATTATGGGGCTCTGTTACAGGTTTGCCTAATCAGGAGTTCCTATTGCTCTCATGTAACAACTCTGCAATCAAGCGTGGTAATGGAGGAGGTTCAAATGCATTGTCGTCAAGGTTGGCTGGCTTAGATATCATGCAGTTACAGGAACCAGAAAGCTGTTACGACTATTCAGCAGTATCTGTCAGGGGCTGTACTTTCTCTGCCATAGGAGGACGCCTGGATTGGATAGAAGTGGCGTCTTCTTTTTTCACTTTTCAAGATGAAAATAATACTCAAGAAATACATTCTAACTCATCTAGTGGCTCCTCGTTTTTTCTTAGTTTGGTTGATGTTGGTCTTAGCTACGAGCCCCACCATGAGAAGACAGAACATTTACATCAATCAAGTGATCCATTGGTTGCTTGTCTGGTTGCGGCATCTTCTTTTAGCCTTTCTAAGACAAGTTTGATTGATTCCATAAGAAATGATTACAAAATCAGGATTCAAGATCTTGGGCTTCTTCTGTCTGTGGATTTAGACATTAGCAGGCTTGATGGTACGTACAGTTCAAAGAATCTGCATGAGACTGGCTATGTTAAGGTTGCTAATGAGGCGCTAATTGAAGCGATTCTAAGGACTAACTCTGAAAATGGCCTTCTCTGGGAGTTAGAGTGTTTAAAATCAAACTTATTAATTGAAACTTGCAGTGACACGACTTGTGGCCTGATTCGCTTGGCCACCCAGATCCAACAGTTACTTGCTCCTGATTTGGAGGAATCAGCTGTGCACTTGCAGACTCGATGGGACAACATTCAGCAGGCGAGTGCTAGGAATGATATTGATATCAATGGTAGACTCAGTAGCTCCGACTCAAGTGGAGAAATGAACAATTTAAGATTCGATTCAGAAACTGGAACTGGGGTCATTGGTTTGATGGAAGAAATCAATGAAGATGCTTTCCGATTTGATGTCAATCCTTCTAGCCAGTCCGACTCTATGGAATGTCAGAATAACTATATGTCACCTCATGGATTCTCTCATGAGGAAGCATGTAATTGGGTACCTGCTACTCCTGAGGAACTGTTGTCTAATCAGTTTATGTGTGGGTCATCATCTAGAACAAATTCAGAAAGCAGTCAAATGTTCCTTGAAAGAGATAGCCTGCCTGAAATAATTGAAAACTATTGTCTGTCTGAGTTCCGTCCATTGTCAGAGGTACCTCAAGAAGGGGGTTCATCTGGGAGACAATTGTTTCCTGGGACTGATTTGAGGAGAGGAAATTCTGGATGGTATGATGACGCTTCCTTAAGAATTTTAGAAGACCATGTGTCTGAGGCAACAGAGGAAGATCGTGATGAACATATATTGGATGGAGAATTCTCATCTTCTGGCCTGACTTCTTATGCAGCCATAACAGCTAATGGACGTATAGTTCTGAAAAACATTGACCTCAAATGGAGAATCTACTCCGGCTCTGATTGGCATGATTCTAAAACGAAAGGTGAAAATTTTAAACAAATGAAGGGCCGGGATTCAACTTCTTTTCTCGAGCTGGAATTATCTGGGGTGCATTTCCTATATGAAATCTTTCCAGTTGGTGGAATATGTACCTCTAAATTATCTCTCATGGTCCAAGATTTTTATCTTTATGACAGAAGCAAAACTGCACCTTGGACATTGGTAATTGAGATTTTTCATTCTTATCATAAGCATGGTTATTCTCAAAAGAAGCTGGGTAGATAATTCAACTATTTCCCTTGTACTTTAGGTCGTTGGATATTACAATTCAAAAGATCATCCAAGAGATTCTTCCTCATATGCATTCAAGTTGGAACTAAAAGCTGTCAGACCCCACCCTGAGACGCCACTTGAGGAAAACCGGTATGCTCTCTCTTATTATTCACGGTGTTATACTATCCTTTCTTCATTATCATTTATTATATTAGTAAACACTGGGCTAGTTGTATGCACTACTCAACATATTTTTGTATACTTAAGTACAACATTTTGTTCACAATTACTCTATCAAAAACATTGTCCATGTTATGTTTGTCTATTCAGTACTTATCAAAGGAAAATACCAATTAAGGTCATTTTTCCATGGAGGTAGTATTATTCATACGGAATAGTTTTCATACGACTCTCTTTCTGGCAAATTGTAATAGTATATATAGTAAACTTGAATTACGTTCTCTCTGCTACTTAGATTTTTCATAAATATTTAAATATATTCTGCTTATAGCTCTAATAATTAGTACATACAGTATACCCATTGTTTCCTTTTTCTCATGAACGGTTTCCTCCCAGGTTACGTGTTGCCTTACTCCCTATATTGTTGCATCTCCATCAAAGTCAACTGGATTTTTTCATCAGCTTCTTTGGAGCTAACAGCGTAGAAAAGCCTGTTGTTTCCATTGGAGACTCAGATGATTCAACGTTGGCTGTTTCTGTTAAAGGATATAATATCATAGAAGAAGCGCTTCTTCCATATTTTCAGGTTAATAAAGTTTAATTCTACCTGTTAGCTAGTATGGTGTTGGAGCAGAAGCTTTCACGTGTTACCTTTCAAGGACATGTATAATGTTGTATGATGATGGGGCGAGTTTTTGGGCTCAGATTAATGCGATACTAATCATGTTCAGTGGCATGAGAACATGTTTTATATATAGGAGGGGGAGCTGATGTTTTCTTAGCCTTCCAGTCTTGCATTGATTCCTCTAAAACATATTTTATGATGTCACTCAGCCGATGTTTTAAGGAATCATGTTTCTCTGAAGGTTGATTTCAGTAAAGCTATTTGATCTATGAAATTCATTTTGCAGAAATTCGACATATGGCCTGTTAGTGTTCGAGTTGATTACAGTCCTCATCATGTTGATCTGGCAGCACTAACAGGAGGGAAATATGCAGAGCTTGTGAACCTTGTCCCCTGGAAGGTAAGAAACATAAGTTGGCAATTCAAGATTTTTATCTTTTAGCATTGTTTGCTCATCACAGAGTAATATATGCAGGGGATTGAATTACGGCTCAAACATGTGCATGCTGCTGGAATCTATGGCTGGGGAAATGTCTGCGAGACTATACTGGGAGAATGGTTGGAAGATATATCTCAAAATCAGGTTTTTTTTTTCACATTGCCTGGTGCTTGTGCATATTAAAAATCATTCATCTTATGTGTATACTGACAAGCTTTTTAATATTCGGTAACTGTATCTTTAGATTCATCAACTGTTGAAGGGGATCCCAACAGTAAGATCTCTTTCTGCTCTTTATGCTGCTGCTGCGAAGCTGGTCTCGTCACCTGTTGAAAGTTACAGGAAAGACCGAAGGGTAGTAAAGGGGATCCAAAGAGGTAAGACTTGACAAATCCAAAGTGCTCAATGCTCACTATAAACTAATTTTTCCCTGTCATTTTACGGGCGTCAGAATTTAAGCTGTTAAGGCATGTTATCAGATAGGATATTACAATTACTTAGGCCACGTGCAAAACTGAAGCTGTGCATAGAATTTTCTTTCGGTATTTTATTTTGTTGAGATTCTCTTTCCTCAAGAACGTGGGTTAATGACAATAACCATGATTAGGAAACCCTTATAGATAATTCTTTCAATATAGCTGATATTGGAGATTGGAGTGGCCTCTCTTAATTAAGATGCATAGCATCTGCTGTTGTGGCCAAATTACTCCATAGTAACAGTGTCAGGTCCTAATATTGTTCTTGATACTATCCACTTTTACAATATGTTCAGCAACATGTATTTGGTTCCACCAGGAGTTTATAGTATGTCGTATTCTATAGTACACATTACATAGCTGTGAGTGTCGATTTGCAGGTACTATTGCATTTCTCCGAAGCATCTCACTGGAAGCTGTTGGTCTCGGTGTCCACTTGGCAGCCGGGGCTCATGATATTTTATTGCGAGCAGAATATATATTTGCTAGTTCACCGTCATTGCCACAACAACAAGGCAAAACAAAGACGAATGTAAGACATAATCAGCCTAGAAATGCTAAACAAGGCATGCTTCAGGTGAGTGTAAAGGCAATACATGTCCCCCATTTCTACTCCCGAGTCATATATTTATATTGTCGAGGTTTTATAGGCATGTGAGAACATTGGTGATGGAATAGGAAAGACAGCTTCTGCATTAGTCCGCACACCTATGAAAAAGTATCAACGTGGAGACGGAGCTGGATCAGCATTTGCAACAGTTGTTCAGGGAGTTCCAACAGCTGCTATAGCACCGGCATCAGCTTGTGCACGGGCAGTACATAGTGCTCTTGTTGGCATCAGAAATAGGTTGGTTCATATTCGATTTCTTGGAAATACAGTTGGAAAAATCTGTTATTAACAGAGTTAGGAAGACTGAATTAGAAAAAAAAATTTCCTCCTTTCAGTCTTGATGCTGAACATAAAAAGGAATCCATTGAAAAGTACTTAGGCCCCGATAAACAGAGAAATAAGGACCATCACCGATAAACTTTGGTAATTACTGGTCAGTCTATCACTCTTTACATTTTCTCATATTGGTTATTGCAGTTGTGGTAATAGATCTAGTAATTTGTGAAGCAAACAAGGTTTTAACTAATTACTGTCCTGTTTCTGATCTGTTTGCTACAGATTATCCATGTAGCCGTGCGGTCCCTTTTACATATAGCATGTAAGTCTACAAAACTTATTGTAATCTAAGTTAACTGGTCAGAGAGGGTTTCTCATTTCTTATAAACAGTTTGCTCTTTGTATTGATTTTTGGTTGCTCAATGTGTTTTTTCATGCTTATTGTAGTTAAACATGTTTCATTTTTCTTGCAGGTGTATAGGTTTGAATAGAGTAAAGTGCAGAACCATTCTTTAACCCATTGAAAAGCCAAAGATGGGATAATTTTGGTATAGAATGTAAACATTATAGAATCATTCAGTTTGTCTCTCTGTACATAAACAATTTAGATCTTGCTCCATTGTAAATTTACTCTCACAAAGTTTGCTAAATGAGTGAATGTGTACAGCTCCTTTTATTTTGTTTCTTCCAGCTTCTTCTTTTCAGTTATTTGTAATTTCTTCCTTTTTCTGTAAATAAATATTTGTATTTTCATTATGGTTATTTAATTTTATTTATAAAATCGAGTGGGATTTGACCAATCAAGCGTCCAGAGGATTATGTCGGAAACGTGGTCAAACATGGTTCATGTGATTGCGAGTTTGTGTTTTAGATTTCTACTTAATTATATAAAGAAAAGGATTTTCGCTTAAGTTATCGTATCATATTATTTTTCTGGCGTCAAATAGAAATCAGCATTTAATCTGGAGTGGCATAAACTGTATGTTGGAATTATTTTTAGTTTATTTAGTCGATTTAATAATTATGAGTTTGCTTAAAATTTATATATCTAATCTATTATGTCAATAAGTCGGCCGACAATTATGACATTTATGCTAATGGGTTGGGTGATAATTAGAGAGTACAGACTCCTGACCCAGTTTCGTTCAAGTCTTTATTTTACGATGGATAAATATTAATTATTCTTTCTGTTTTTATTATTCTAAAAAAGTTTCATTTTTTAAAGATTAATGTTTTGTATTTCCGATATATATTTGATCTTTTTTTTTGTCCTCATTTCTTTTTCTCTCTTCTACTTTTTATTTTACTTTTTGTATTCAAATAATAGATAAAAATACAATATCATTTTACAAAATTTCTTAATATGTATAAAATTCTTAAAACATCAACTAATTAGAAATAGATGGAGTATATAGTTAATGATGATCATAAGAAACAAAAAATTACGTAAAAATTAGAGAAATTACTCAAAGAAAAAGTAAAATAAAAATGAAGATAATATATATTATAAAAGCATTACAATATCTAGTTCAAGGGTTGTTAGCTGATCACGAGTCCATCTTTCAATCATCAGATTCCAATATACTTGCAAGACAATTCTGCAAAATCAAACAGAACAATACATACAATATAAGTACATATACATATATATATTCTTAACCTTAAATTATTGAACATAGATAACAAATGATGGATTTAATTTGCCTGAGACTTGTTAGGAAGATGAAAGTTGATGTTGTTGTTAGAATGAATTTTCTTAGACTTGTTGCGACCTAAATTCCACCAATTACGAGATCCCTTAGAGATGGTACGGTCACAATCATGAGCATTTAGTTCATCTCTAATTGTCATCACTTTTGTCTGATGACTAGTCTTCTCCAATGGCAACAATACTCCACCAGAGAAGATCTCATCAGCTGCAGAAGTGAACCCACAGTTTTGGACATTGAATTTGAAATCAGACGAAACAGGAGCTTCCTTGTAGCTCATCTGATTCTGTGTTCTTGATAATATTGTCTGGTTACTACTTCGATCACTGTCTGCAAAATCATTGGAGAATGAGATTCTTGCGTCTACGAAGGATGAATACAATGATGATTCTACTGCATTAGCCATCTTTCTCTCTTACTTAAGACTTGTTTAGGTCAATAATTTGTGTTTCTTATTTTGTTAAGTCTTTTGGATCTTCATGCATTCACATGTTTTGCATTTTATAGATATGAGTTTGGTGGTAGGCCTCCATGTGGATTTCAGTGTTTTATTTTTCACTATTTTTTCTTTATTTTCTTGTTGGAGATCCATATTTTAATTTCTATATAGATTGATTGATACCGGCTAATGCTGGTTCAATAAACTCAAGTTATTCAAATATATATAGTTTTGACTCCTCTTTATTGATAAAACTAGTCAATTAGCTACTACTATATGGTTAATTATATAAGAATAGGTATTACTTTGAAGTATTACGAAAATCAAGACTTCTCCAAAGTTGAATTATACTCAAAAGTAATTATCCTGCCGACAAAAATAGTCTTTAAATAGACATCAAATTTCAATTAAATGATTCTTCCCTCCATTTCATATCAGTAATGTTTTTTTTTTAAAAATTATATCAAATTATTTGATGTTTTCAATATGCAATATAAAATTAAATTATGTTTTCATATATTTTGATAATTAAAATTCTGCAAATTAATTTTTAATTGGTTGAAAGATTATTAAATACATTTTAAAATAATATTTTTAGTTTGAAAAAATTAATAATTAAATAATTCTTTCATTGGTGTAAAATCTTTAAATATTATCTATTATGAAAAATGTATTTATTATGAAAAGACGGATATATATATATATATTTATATTTATATATATTTCATCGACCACTAATTAATGTTTACAAATACCTGTCTGTATAACTATTTATATAGACAATTCGATAATTAACACAATTAATCTATCCAATCATGCAAAACAGAAAGAATCAATTTTTCCTTGTCGACAAATTTATATCATTGATAATGAAACCATATAGGTGGTAGTAAAACCTCAACCAAAAAAAAAATCACGAACTAATCTCTTCTAATACTGCAAGGTAGAGAGTCTAGTCTATGATTCGGACAACAAGTATAATATATCAAAAAAATACTAAAAAAAACTATCAATGCTACCAAAAAGATTGGTCAATTTTCAGAGTTTCTACCACTTTCTTAAATGTTCGAGGAAATTTTAAATTCGAGAAAGTTTAAGTTGATGATACACATTATTACCCATATGAAAGCTTAAAACTAAGAGTGAAGAGCTGATAAATATATCTTCAGGTAATTAAAATTTTCCAGAAAATTTGAGTAATAAAATGGAAGTTTGGAGATACACAATAGATGAGCCCTAGTAAACAAATGTCACTTTGTAGTTATATATATATATATATATATATTATATATAATGGAGGTAGTTATATTTTACTTATAATGAAAAATATAGTTAAATTTTCTATATGTTTTTGTATGTTATACAAGTTTAATTAATATAATAATATCATGGAATAATATTTCTTTTCAATGCATAAATTACATCTAATGATTCAGATTTATATTTATTTATATATCTTGTGTCTAAGAGACTAGTCTGCCGAAGACAGGTGACACAGTGGTGTAATCACTTTACAAATGCTTAAGGCACCAGAGATCGAACCTCTTAAAAACGGAATTTAAAGTCACTAAACTAGTTGACAAAAAAAAAAGAAAAACTAGTCTAGAGTAGAAAAATATAGTCTGCACTGATAGCGCAAGACAATGGATTAACAAATACGCATGAACATCATTATGCGAAGATTATGGCACCATTAGTTATGTTATATACTCCTATGTTCTTAAGAGTTTCGAATTCAACGTGTATTGAGGGCATAACAATTATAGATTTGTCGTTCTGTTATACATAGATGATTAGATGCACTGCATATAATTAACAATCCATTTATTAAAAAAAAATTAAAGCTTTATGTTGTCTCTTAGATTTAGTTCAATTTAAGTGAAGCACTTTATTAAAACCGACATAATCCACCTTGTCCGCATTGTTTCTTATCTTAGAGATAGTTTTTAGTTCTTAATTCGCATGTTAGGTAGTTTTATTTATTTATTTATTAAAAGAAGAATTTATATTTCGTCATTAATTGATCAAAAGACTAAACACATAGGTAACTACTTCCTTAATTCTTATAGTCAAATTGAAGAAGCAAAGAAGGAGACAAGAGTCTCTAGCAGGAAAAAGAGCCATGTGAGGCTGAGCTGTAAAATGTTAACTGATCAAAAGCCTCAAAACAGAAAACTAAAATTGTAAAATCGAAAAATTAAAAATTATTTTCAAGAAACCTCTGTTTTCTCTTTTTTTTTCTCAGCTTCCTCGATTTTTGTCATAACACTACGATTCACTCTTCGCTTTTCCTGCTTTTCCTGTAGCTGGAGAATTCTCAGTTCGGCTTTTCCCAGACCCACTTGACCCTCCCTTTAACCCTTTCCATTTCCCTCCTCTAACATATTCCCCTTCTCCCCTAATCCCAATGGTTATTCTCATACCTACCATGATTTTCAAACCTATATATTTGGTTAATGTCTCTATCTCAAAAGTTTAAGTTACTCCGTAGAGTTGTGCACCAACTACCTCAGTAGCGCCTCATGCTTCCAATAACATATCTGCTATGAGTACCCCAAAAAAAGACCAAAAATTGTTGCTAAACTCGCAGCTACAGTGCTAAGTACAATACCAATTACAGAATCACTACCATCTAAGTTTCTTGCGGCTGATTCTATATTTCCTCGGAACACCTCTAATCATCAACTCATGGAAGTTGAAAGCTCTAAAACTAGCAATGTTGTAATTGTTGTCCTCAACGACATACCACTTTCAAAAATAACCAAACCCCTTGAAAAAACCTTTGTCCGGTTAAACCATCACATATTCACCCTCCCCAACCTCTGCATACTTGGGCTTCAAAAGTCTTTACAGCCACAAATAAATCCATAAAAGGTATAGCTCCTACTACCACATCCCCGTAAGGAATTCTCATAGTCACAATCCCTGATGATGTATTTCAGAAAGGCGCCGAGATCCACAAAGACTTCATTGTTTGTGTCTTTATGGGTAAGATCCCATCATTCACCCGTATCAAAGTGTCATCTACCACATCTAGGAAAAAGGGAAGATAGTTGACTTTCACCTAAAACATGCGCAAAGATCAATGATGGTTAGAATACCAAATCTAATAATCAGATAGTTGATCAAGAAATGTGGCATATAGGCACAACCATGTTCTACGTTGCTAAATGAAAACCTAATCTTTCTATTAAGCCTTCATCCAGAATGTCCATTACCTTGTGGGCTCATGTCAGAAGCCTTTCTCTTGACCTCTATCACCAACAAGGACTCAATCTCGTAGCCGACTTAATAGGTGAACTTGTTGAAACAAATGACTCAACAATAAATCTTACAAATCTGGAAATTGCACATGTCAAAATAAGAATTGATTGCTCGAAGCCTCTCCTAGATAAAATTGAATTCAGCAAAGAAGATGGATCAATTACCTTGCTATCAGTTAGCTATCCTTGGACCCCTCCTTCATGCTCTCTCTACAAAGAATTGGGTCATCTCCAGTCGAGATGCCTTTTTTGCCAATGGGTCCCTAAAGCCAAACCAGCTCCCACCTCAGTCCAAGTTCTGATAGTTCATGAACTCTCAGTCCAAGAACCTTCACTCCAAATGCCTTTAGTTCAAGCACCTTTAGCCCAAGTTCCATCACTTCAACCTGACATGTTTGACACCATTAGGCTGAGGAGACTTCCCCATCTCGTGGTTCACCTCATTCTCATTCGGGAACCATATTCTACACCTAACAACATGAGTAAGTTACTTCGCTACAAACAACTTCCATTACACATCTTCTTGCCCTACCCGTTCAACCAAGCCCACTTCCAAAAGTTGGAACTAACACCCCTTTATTGACCCTATGACTGCTGTGTTAATGCTTCTTCCATCCCCTATTTCAATATCCCAACCTCTCTCCCCACTATCATCCTTAATCCCTCAACTTCATCCTTACATCTGGAAATCCCTCTTACTCATAACTCATTTGTTTTACTTTACCCTACCTTAACCACTATCCTAAATGAGGAAACCCCCCAACCTCTTGGGGAGCCCCAATCCTAACCTTTCTAATGAATAACAAAACCTTTTTTTGGAATATTCAGGGCATTGATGATATACATAAACAAAATGCTCTTAGGACTTGGAAATGAATGGTCTTGTGTCATCAAAGAATCTACAATGAACTTTTTCCTTAATTGCCTAGGAAATGAATGGTCTTGTGTCACCAACTATTCCGAGGATGAAGAGGCAAGATCTAATTAATCTTGAAAAACCGTCTCAGTTTCAATTCTGTAGAAAACAAACCAAATGTTGACTTGTCAAGTCTCCATCCCAGGAACTCAACCTATCATATACACTACTATTTATGCAAAAATATGGCAGAAGAAGGTGGAATACTGCCCATGGATACTAGGAGGAGGATTCAATAAAGTTATTCACCTAGCAGAGCACTCCTCATCAACACATTCTAAGTTCTCAACAGCAATGATAAAATTTAAAATGTGTTTAGAAGCCACCAAGCTCAGCAATCTGAGATTCCATGGTCCTCATTTACCTGGTCCAATATACAATATAACAATATCATTGCAAAAAAGCTAAATCGAGCGCTCACAATGGTTTACCTATTTTTCCATGAGCTTTGCATTCTTCATGTCTCTTGACTTTTCAGACAACCCACCATCCATCATCCCCCTCTCAAACTCCCTCCCACAAGCTGGCACTAAACCATTTAAGTTCTTCAACTACCTTACATCCCATCTTCATTTTTTCCCCATAGTTACATCAGCTTGGACTAGATCTGAAATTAAGGATTGCTCTTTATCAAACCTGAGCTCAGAGAAAAAGAGATTAAATAGAAAGTTGAAAACGCTTAAACAAAAATATCTACTCGGAAATCCAAAAAAAAAAGTTCTTAAAACTAACAGTTTGCTTAAGATTTTCCAAGTTAACTCTCTCTCTCAAACCCGAGACAGGCCAATTTTAGAGAGGAAAAAAACTACCAGGAAAAACTAAATGTTCTTAAAAGGAGTAGAAGAGGCTTTCTTTAAACAAAGATCTCGAATAAACTAGCTAACAAATGGAGACCAAAACACTACCTACTTCCACAATGTCACCAAAGCGAGAAATGCATACAGTACTTCTTCCATGAACCACTTTCGAAGCATCTTAGCTCCTCTTGTACCTCAGCAGACCATTGCTCTCTTAGCTATCCTCCTCCCTTGATTGTTCACTTGGTTTTTCTCTAACCAAACTGAAATTTGAAAGGTGCCAGATGATGCAGAAGTTAAAGAAATTATGCTTTTAATCCCATATAAGAGCCCAGGGCCCGATGGTTTTACCTCAGGATTCTACAAGTTAGCTTGGCCATTAGTAGAATCTGAAGTTTCGACTGCGGTTCATAAATTCTTCCTCCATCTGATCCTTCCCACATCGACAAACTCCACCATCCTCACTCTTATTCCTAAATTCTTGGGAGGCACAATCATCAAGGATTTATATCACATCTCCTCTTTACAAGGTCATTTCAAAATTACTGGTAAAAAGATTGAAGTCATTGTTACCAAAAATCATCTTACCAAACCAAACTGCCTTCATTAAAGGAATACTACTCTTTGAAAATTTCCTTCTCGCTTTACAGCTTATCAATGGATACCATAGATCAAGAGTACAACCCAGTCTCACAATTAAATTTGATATCGCGAAAGCTTTTGACTTAGTCAGATGGGATTTCTTAGAGGAATGTCTTGCAGCTCTGAAATTGCTTATTAAATACATAGATTGGGTTAAAACCTGTTTCACCTCTCCATCATTCTTTGTTGGACTAAATGGATCACTACACAAGTTTTTAAATGGGACCAGAGGGCTTAGGCAAGGGGACTCCTATTCCCTTACTTGTTTGGAATTGCGATGATTATTCTCTCTCATATGATGAATGATGCGACAGGAGCAGGTTCCATAGGCTATCATCCTAATTGTAAGGATTCAAAACTCATCATTTATGTTTCGCATATGACTTTTTGCTTTTCACAGATGGATCATCTTCCTAAGTTTGCCACATTAATGTTGTCTTAAATGAGTTTAATATGGTCTCGGGCTTCCAGATCAGTGTTGAGAAATCATGCTTCTTTCATGCTGGTCTTAATCCTGCAAAAATATCAAGAATTGAGTCGGAAACATGCATCTCAAAGGGCATTTTTCCTCTCTGATACCTAGTTCTACCTTTATGCTCCAAAAAATTGTCTCTTATAAACTGTGAACCACTACTAATAAAGATTAAATCAAAACTTGAAGCATAGACTACACAATATCTCTCTCTAGCTGGCAAGATCTAACTACTCAACTCAATAATCTCTGGGATTCTGAATTTCTAGAGTGTTACATTCATGCTACCAAAAAAAGTGTTAAACTAATTAATTCTATGTGTGGTGTTTTCCTTTGGAAATGAACTTAGGAAGGCAATCATTCAGCAAAGGTAGCATGGGATTCAATGGTACTTCCAAAACAAGCAGGTGGTCTAGGAATCAAAAATCTGGACCTATGGAATAGCACTTGTGCTATTAAACTCTTACGGATGTTATATTTTAGAAAGAATCTATCTGGGTAGCATGGATTCACAAGAATATCATAAAAGACAAATCACTCTGGGACCTAAAACCAGCTCCTCACTATACATGGAACTTCAAGCAGCTACTTAAAATGAGGAAAACTTGTATGCAATGGCTTAGAATTATACTTGGCAGAGGAAATACTTGCTAGTTTTGGAACTCGTGGACTTCTCTTGGTCCTCTATTGACTTTGTTGGAGTTCAAGGCCCAAGACTAATTGGTATCCCAATTAAGGCCATTCTCAACTCAATCTGGAAATTTGTAAATTGGAATCTCCCACCTGCAAGATCAGAAAAACTTGAGGAACTTCATATGCTACTCACTAGAATATCATTCAATGAATCAGATGACTATCTGTTGTGGAAAGTAAATGGCAAACACATGAATAGTTTCTGTTCAGGATTAATATATAAAGACCTTCAAAATCCCGTGGTTCCAGTCACTTGGCAAAAAATTGTCTAAATCAAAAGAGGAATCCCAAAACACTCACTAACCTGGCTTTTTATGCTCAATCGTTGTCCAACGAAAGATCGTATTGCTTTTTGAGGACTCCAAACTAGCACCAATTGTCTCTTATGTGATCATGATCCAGAGAGCATAAACCACATCTTTTTCTCCTCAGCTACTCATCAGTGGTCTGAAACTTTCTCACTTCTTCCTTTCATCCACAGAACTCATGGTCAGTATTGTTACATCATTAATGAACTTTACTACGAATAAGCACACCAAATACCTTTTACTATTATTCTGGCAAGCATCAATTTATGACATCTGGTCAGAAAGGAATGCTCGTCTACATCTGAACACTTCAAAGCTTCCAGAGCTACTCGTGAGATCCATAAAGATGATTGTCAAAAATTGAATCTCATCATTATGAAAACAAAATCCCAACCTTATGAGCACCATCATCCAGATTTGGTTTACAAATTTCTAATTTACTGCAACTACATGTTCGCTTGCATTTTTCTTTATGAACGATGATGACACTAACAAAGCTTTATCCATCTAAAACTATTCATATTTCCATTTATATTGAGTTTTTGAACTAACTTAACTTTGAGTTCTTATAAATTCTAAGATACGGACGTCTTACCCAAAGTTTTTATAAAACATTTGATCTACTAAACTCCTTTAATTTAATGCATCAAATCTTTTATAAAAAAAGATAAAATTATAAAAACTATCTTTAGATTCAGATTTTAGGGTTTGACTAAAACTCTGCTAACTTTTGTCTTCTTCTGCCCTCACGTGCTTTCACTTCCAGTCCTAATGGAATTTCCCCACATTTCTCCTACTAGGGTTTTGACGCGTGGCACTTTTTTACGTATCTGTAAAAGTTGAGTACCAAACTGAAAGTGCAACTTCCTTCATTGCAATTGCCATTTTTTTTTATTTTTTTTTTATCTTCCATGTTTTTCAGATCGAGTTTCTCAAGTGAAAATGTGTAACTTTCATTTTATTGACTTGTAGATAGATTTATTTAGAATATTAGATAGTCGTTTTAGTTTCCATCTGTTAAATAATTATTTGAATAACTAAAAGTAAAAAAAAAGTAAGAAAAAGGGAATCTAGACATATAGATAGAATCAGAGGAGTTATATGGTGGATAAGCAAATTGTATCTAAAGTTTATTTGGGCTGTCTTCTTGTCCCCAATTTTCTTTACATCTTCTGTCTTCTTCCTCTTACTTAATGTCCTTCCATTTTCTTATTTACTCTAATATAATAGCTTTTTACCTCACTTATAGTCCTTCACCAACAAAAAGACAAACAAACAAGTCCAATTATTGTTACGGTTTTTCTTATCGCATCTACTTTATTTGCTTTTACTATACATAACAATGACCACTAGTCTAATATCATTTGAAATTTTTCAACATTTTAGAGAGGGGAGACCAATTCAATATCTCCCTATAGATTTAGCCTTTCTGGCTATATAATTAGAGATGCCAAAGACAGGCCTTTTAAGCACCAATCCAAAATAAGTCTTGACTTTTTAAAGTTTGGGCTCACAATGGTTCCTATGAGTACTATAAGTGTAAGACCACCATTATCAAGAGTTTTTTAAAGGTTTCTTAACTTATTTTATTATTAAAAATTTAAGAAACTCTTAAGAAATCCTATGAAAGTTTCTTATTTAAGAAACTTTTTAATGGATTTCTTAGCTTATTTTATTATTTTATTATTAAAATATATATTTTAATTCACTTTTTCTCATATATAATCATTTAATAATATTTAAGAAAATCTAATAAGAACTCTCCAATAATGTTGCTCTAATACATATCACGGAAAGAAAACCAACAAAAACTTGTTTAAATGTTTGCAAAATAGCATACCTATATCTGAAGGTTTGAAATTTTATAATCTCATACAAAATCATCATCGTGCTTTACAGAAACTTGATTTGGTCTTTGCAAAGACATTTGAATCTGAGCATCATCAGTGTTACTGGTAACATGTAAACGCTTATAAGAAGTCAACTTCACTCTTTTAGTTGTATCATTAAGAGATAAACGATTGCAATGGTTCTCGAGGTCTTTGTTGTGGTTTGTTAAACGCACGTTTATTTACAGTTTGGTTCAGGTCGCGCTCTGATTCCGGTTCTTGCGGTTTCGGACTGATATTTGATTGGATGGGAACGAGCTTCCCATCTACCTGGTCTGTGAAGACAAATGTCACCTACAAAGTATTTATAGACCGATGAAATAGTTATCACAACGCCTGTTAAATAATTTGGCTTTTTGATATGATGTGACATTGAGGATGTACAGTTTATAACTGATTAGATATGATAAAACTCGGAGACAACTCACCTCGTCCCCTGCTGTAGCTATAAAATCGGGAACGGACTTTGAGGTATAGTGATGGCCCCAGCTTGCTACATCTTCTTCCAATGGAGTCCCCATCTGAGATTATTCATGGAAAAAAGAAAAGAAAAGCTTTTTTAGATGAATCAGATGGCAAAATGTATTAGCAGAGTTTGTAGCTGACAATGGAATTGATGTACTAATATCAGTTTTGCTAAAGAACAGATTTCTTAGATCATTGCATGACTGACTAATCAAGCACACGAAGTTACCTGTCTCTCGGAGATTTTTAACAAGTGAAAGCAGTCTTCATCTTTTGCAAATCCACCTATATCTTCTTGGTCAATCTGGCAAATATTGTCATCTACAATGTTCTCATTTCCATCTTTGATGTTTTCGGTACCACAGGCCTCATTTTGGCACCTGTTGCAGCTCATGTTTTTATGGATTTCAGACCTAGAACGCATTACCAGGAAAAAAATGCAGGAAATAAACAATTGGACAATACTACTGAATGTGTGTATAATCTTGACGTGCAAACATTGTCCCAAGAAAGTGGACACTGAAACCATGTCTGAGTGATTTAAAAATATATATCCTTAATTCTGAAGAAACACAAACCTAACATCCCCGTGGAACGAAAATAAATCTCGCAGATCCTCTGTAGAAAGCAAGTTCCCCTAGAAAATCAGATATCGTGTGGTTAATATTCAAGTATTAGGCACAAAATATCTTGTTGATGAAGCATATAACATTCCATAAGTACCTGTCTGGTCCTGTTATTCGTTTGTTCATTCTGAATAACTTTCTGAAGTCCTTCTTTTGACATCTGGCGCTGGTAAACCTACCAATATGAATATGAGAAAAGCAATTACTCCTCTGGGGACATTTAGTAATAAAGTAGGTCCGTTCAATTGATGTTAAGCAGTACCTTTTCTTCAATTGTTCCAGTGTATACATATACTCTTTTCTTCTGCCAATCCCTCCAAACTCTAGCAGCAGCCTGTTTTCACGGCAAAGTAATTGCATGTACAGCACAATCAGTCATCTTTGTCTACACAGATTTGGAACATATCTAAGAGGAAGTTAGGAGGCAATTACTTGTTTATCATTGACAGGATTCCAATCAGGACCAAACAAAACAAGTCGATTAGCACCAATTAAATTTAATCCACAGCCACCTGCCTTGCTGCTTAATAGAAATGCAAACTCATCCTACAAATCCAAAAGTCAAACCAGGTGTATATTCAGGTTTATAACACTCATGTACCTTTGTTTGGTCGTTCAACCGGTTAACAAGCTTCTGCCTCTTGCTGATTGTTGTTGGTCCATCCAGCCTCAGAAAGGGATATCTCCTTTCACGACAGAGTTGAGCGAAAAGATCCAATGTCTGGTGCAAAAGATGCAGAATATGATTATTCTATCCAGAGTGGATTCAAAATTGGTATACGTATGCAACACATCATCATGGTCACTTTTATGGAATGAGAGTTCACTTCTTGTGATGTTTTTACGAAAAAGTTGCCTTTAAGATACACATAGACAATATGAGTAAGGAGTCCTATACCTCCCGGATATTATATGCAAAAGTTCCAAAGAATATATAGTGGCTCATAAAGCTGAGGATAACATAAAACATAGCTTATGCAAAGACTAACTCAAAAGAGCTTGCAAAAACCATAATTGTAACTTAGGCCAGCAGTAACATCATTTGTTACGACCAGCAGCTAAATCTGTTCCAAATCCATGTGGAGAAATTCTATACTTCATTATCTCTAACCACTATTATGCAGTGTCCCTTTCGAATTAAATAAATGTAACTTTTATCTCCAGCACACCTTAACATTTTCCAGCATACCTGTGTGTAGTTTGACACAAGAACTATGCGGTCATCAGTTTTGCAACGCAGATTAGCTAAAAGTCTGGAGAGAACATGCATTTTCCCAGAGAGCTCGACCCAGGCACCATCACTCCCCGTCCATGCCCCAGATCTGAAAGAATATTTACATTTGGATCTGAAGTCATGACACACACATGCAAACATGCAATGACTCGAACTGGAGAAAGAAGCCTACCTCGCAGAGAACATTTCTGCAGGGAAAAACTCTAAGCATTTCTCAAACCCAACAGTTCCAGGACTGCCACTTTTTATTGTATCATAGATTAGCTACATGGAAAAGAATACGTCTATCATTACGCATAGATGGGGAAAGAAGAAATATGTTTGACTAATAACACAGATCATAGGTATCAAAATTTATAGAATTCAATTCATAACATGAGAGCTTAATGATAGCGCCTTAAGATGATACAAATATGACTCAGAAAAAATACAAATAGAAGATGCTAAGAGTTTTACCTTCGGATGATTGAAGAGCTTCTTGAGAGCTGTAATATAAGCCAACACTTGGTCTGCTTTGCATTATCAGCAAGTGCTCGTTTAAGCTGCATGCAGAGGTACCCATTGTAAATAGGTCTACTTTGTATATTTTAAGTAGCATAATAAGGATGACTGATCAATGCTTACATTTTTTGAGTTAATAAATATAGAGTATAGAAGTTATGTAAAGGTTAATTGTGTAGTTAGTCTAAACCTAGCGTATTATATATTGTAATCTCTTCTTATCAATAGAATTATCCAAGTTAATCTAAACACATGGTATCAGAGCTTCTTTGATGCGTCACAAGGGTTAAGAAAGGGTTTTATATTCGAACATCTTGTCGGTAAAAATGGGAAAAGGGTCGGAAATGTGGCGAAGGATAAATGAGAAGGATATGAGGCTCGAGTTAGCGATAACCGAGACCTCCGAGGGATGGATGCGATGCGAAAAGGAAATGGGAAAGGATAGATCGAGAGACGACACGTGAGTGATGGCTATACTCACGATTCGGTCTATCTTAGCCGTCGGGAACCCAGTTCAACGGCGGCTAAGGTTTTCAGTGCGAGTTTCACGCAACGAGAAGAGAAAACAGATTTTCATTCAAAAGAGGCTAACCTCAAAACAAAAGCACAGGGGTCCCTTTTATAGGAAAGAAGGAAAGAAAGGAAGCCCTCAACACGTGGGCATAAAAGACACGGGAGGATAAAAGGTCTGTACACATAACGGCTAGAAAGATCTAATGGCTAGAAAGAAACGGATAGAGATGGGCGCGTCACTCGGGGTTGCGCGCCCATGCGCTAAGTGCCCTGGCCTCGTTAAAACCTCCCTTGGAAAACCACTTGGGACAAAACCAAGGTGAGGAAAAAGAGTGCCCAGCTTCCTTAACGGCTTAGGGTTTTCACCTCGAGATGGTGAAGACCGTTCGCATAACCTCCTTCAGGTCGCGGTTGGGCTGGTCGTATAACTGAGGGTCATACGACTCTAGGAACTCGGTCACGTACGTGTTGCACTTTGTTTGCATATTCCGTGCAGCCGTCTTGGACCTAGTGGTGATCCCTGGGTCAATGGTTGGTACTCGGGTCGGTCCTTGTGTTCCGCGACTTGGTCCTTCGTCTATTTCGTTGTCCGCGTGCGGTCTGATAGGTCGGGACTCATCATCCCCTCCCTCTTGAGAATGTTCTGACCTCAGAACGTCGTAATCATCACCTACATCAAAAGGTACCAAGTCAGCGACGTTAAAAGATGTTGAGGTCCGATACGTACCAGGGAGTTCGAGGCGGTAGGCGTTGTCGTTGATCTTCTCGATGACTTGAAAAGGCCCGTCCTCCCCTTGGGCTGAGCTTTTCCTTTTGGTACTTGGGAAATCATTCCGGCCTTAGGTGTAACCACACCCAATCGCCTGGTTTGAAAATCATGGTCTTGTGGTGCTTGATGGCTTTGTGGGCATATTGTTCCGTCCGTCTTTCCAAGTTTTCTCGGACTTCGGCATGTAATGTTTTGATCAACTCGGCTTTTGTTTTCCCGTCTTGGCATTCTATCTCATTGGATGGTATATGAAGTAGGTCCATAGGCATTAGGAGTCTAAACCCGTAAGCTACCTCAAAGGGAAATTTCTTGGTCGCGGAGTGAACCGACTGGTTGTATGCAAACTCCATAAGGGGAAGTAACTCGAGCCACGTCCCTTGATTGCTTGCGACGGTGGTTCGGATCAGGGCCCCAATGGTTCGGTTCACGACTTCTGTTTGGCTGTCGGTCTGTGGGTGGCACGTAGTGGAATACTAAAGCTTGGTTCCCATCTTCCTCCATAGAGTCCGCCAAAAATGTCTGAGGAACTTCGAGTCGCGGTTCGACACTATGTTGCGAGGTAATCCGTGCAACCTAACCACTTCCCGAAAGAAGAGGTTGGCTAGGGTCGTGGCATCCGTCAGTTTGTTGCACGAAACAAAGTGTGCCATCTTGGAAAACATGTCAACAACCACGAAAATAGCATCCTTGCGATAGCAGTTAGGCAATCCAAGTACAAAATCCATCGATAAATCAACCCAAGGTTCGACAAGTAATGCAGCGTCCTACAAAATTTTCCACCATACGTTTCATTTTGGGCCAATAGAAATGCTCCTTAAGGACTTCTAGGGTTTTGGTGACTCCGAAATGACCGGTAAGGCCGCCTCCATGGGATTCTTATTACAATAGTGTTTGGATTGATCCGACGGGTATGCACAGCCTGTGTTCTCGGAAAAGAAACCAATCAGCAGTATAAAATTGAGAATATACCCCTTTTTCGTGTTCCTTATAGCTTGCTCCGAATTCTGGATCAGTCTCGTATGCTCCCTTGATTCCTTCAAAGCCTATGACTCTTGCTTCCATGGTCGTGATTAAGGCATGCCTTCTTGATAAAGCATCAGCCACTATGTTCTCTTTGCCCTTCTTATATTTGATGACATAAGGGAAGGCCTCGATGAACTCTAGCCACTTGGCGTGCCTCTTCTTGAGATTGGTCTGGCCGCGGAGATGTTTTAAAGTTTCATGATCCGTGTGAAGTACGAATTCCCGAGGTAGGAGGTAGTGTTGCCAAGTCACCATGGCTCGGACCAAGGCATAAAGATCCTTGTCGTAGGTTGGATAGTTCAAAGTAGGGCCATGAAACTTTTCACAAAAGTAGGCCACGAGTTTGCCTCCTTGGGTCAAGACAGCTCCAATTCCAATGTCGGACGCGTCGCACTCTACTTCAAAAATTTTCTCGAAATTAGGTAGGACGAGAAGTGGGGCTTGGGTTAGTCTCCTCTAGAGTTCCCTGAAGGAGTTTTCTTGTGTTGGTCCCCATATGAACTCTTCACTCTTCTTAGTTATAGCTGTAAGGGGCGCGGCCAATGTGCTAAAATCCTTAACGAATCGCCGGTAAAAACTGGCCAGGCCGTGAAAGCTCCTCACTTGGCTCACGGTTGTTGGTGTTGGCCACTCCTCGATAGCATTTATCTTCTCTTGATCTACTCGGAGCCCCTGCACACTTACAACAAACCCTAGGAAAAGCAATTCATTAGTACCAAAGACACACTTCTTGAAGTTAGCGTAAAGCTTTTCTTCTCGAAGTGTTGTCAAAACAGAATGGAGATGCATCAAATGATTTTCAAGGTCACGACTGTATATAAGGATATCATCGAAATAAACCACCACAAATTTATTAATAAAGGGTCGGAGTACGTGATTCATTAGGCGCATGAAGGTGGATGGGCCGTTGGACAGGCCGAACGACATGACTAGCCACTCGTAGAGGCCTTGATTAGTTTTGAAGGTTGTCTTCCATTCATCACCTTCCTTCATTCTTACTTGATGGTATCCGATCTTGAGGTCGATCTTGGTGAAGATACTCGCCCCATCAAATTCATCTAGCATATCGTCCAGCCGCGGAATAGGGTGTCTATACTTCACGGTGATGTTAACGGCTCGGCAATCAACGCACATGCGCCACAACCCATCTTTCTTGGGCACTAAAAGGACTGGAACGGCACAAGGGCTGAGGCTCTCACGCATATACCCTTGTTTCATAAGGTCCCCGACTTATTTCTCCAACTCTTTGGCCTCGGTGGGGTTGACCCTATAAGCAGCTCGATTGGGAAGTTGGGCTCCCGGTATGAGATATATTTGATGCTCGTTTCCTAGGATTGGGGGTAAGCCGTGGGGTAATTCTTCGGGAAAGACATCCTAAAACCGGCTTATGAGTTCCTTGATAGCTTCCGGGATGAATGCGTCTTCACTATCTATAGAAAACAATTCTTTAAAGACCATTAGTAAAACATTACAAGAGGAATCTCTAAGAGACCTCCTAACATCCCCAACATTAATTAAAATATTCGTTTTAGTGTCCGGATCCTTAGCCATGTTTGTTTGCAACTCATTAACTTGAGATGGTGTTAACGGCTTAAGGCACATGCGTCTATTCTCATGAATGAAGTGATATTGGTTTGTGTGGCCACAGTGGGATGTTTTCTTATCAAATTGCCAAGGCCTACCCAACAGAAGGTGGCTGGCTTGCATAGGCACAACATCGCATTGGACTTGGTCCTTATGTGGTCCCACATTAAATGTAACCGAAACTTGTTTGGCTACATTGATCATCGACTTATTATTCAACCACTTAAGTCTATAGGATTTTGGGTGGGGTGTGGTCATGAGAGAGAGTTTCTTGACCATGTAGGAGCTCGTGACATTAGTACATGATCCCCCGTCAATGATCAAGCCACACACCTTCCCGCTTACCATACATCGAGTGTGGAAGATGTTGTCACGTTGATTGGACTCCTCCGGCGTTGGGTTGACACTGAGCACGTGGCGGTTCTCCGGAAGCTTGCTCCGACTTCTGGTTCGGCAATAGTCTTTTCGGCCTCGACTTCTCCAGAAGGATCTTGCGGGTCGTCGGCCTCGTCTTGGGATTCATAGTCCCTGGCAGCTGTGAGAGTCATATTCCGCTGGTTTGGGCAGTCACGAGCATAGTGACCTCTTTCTCGGCACTTGAAACACTCGATGTCCCTAGTCTTTGCATCATTGAGTTGAGGGCGCGGCTCGGGTCGCGGATTGGTGTTGGACTCACGGGGCTTGAATCGGGAATCGATGTGGACGGCTTTTGGCTTCTCAGTTCCGTGGTTGATTCCTTGGGAGGAGGACGCGGCAAAAGTAACTTGACGTTGATCCGGGTAGGAGTAGCATGAGAAGACTTTGTCCATGCGGCCTTCCCATTGTAAGTAAGCTTTCGGATCGACCTTGCCCGCAAAAGTGGGCACGGTCAGTTTGTAAGAAGGTCCGACTTGATTTGGACCCATGGATCGGTATTCATCTAGTCAGGGTTGTCTTCCTCTCGGGTAATCAGGATCCTCCTCAGTGGAGTAGTCTTCCACTTGGCCTTGATCAGGTTGCTGTCCGGGAGGAGGTGGAACTCGCGGTTCACGGTGTGGGGGCACCCGCGGTGCGACTGGTCGAGCGATCTCGAGCCGGTTGAGGCGCTCATCGATTTGTCTTACTTGAGCTTGGATTTGCATGAGGACAACTCCGAGCTCGGGTGGGGGAGGCGGAACCATTGGCGGGTCTTGAGCAGAACCATTGAAATTGGTGACAGCTGATGATTGGAGAGAGAAAACAGTCAAAGATTGGTCAAAAGATAAAGTGGTCAATGATTGGAGAGACAAAGTGAAAAGGTCGTCAACGACCGAGCTAGGCAACAAACGAGTACGAAGTCACCGGCTCGCGAAGGGACACGTGGTTTTCAAGGCCACCACTAACACGTTTTGACACTAAAAGCAACTACTTTTTTGATCTAACCACGAAAAATGAAAGAACCAAAAGCGATACGCAAGAACACGAAGAACAAAGCTCAAATTTCTCGGAGAAAAATCGAAGGAAAACCCGAACGAGTGCGATTCAAAACTAACAAAAGCAAAACCGAAACAAGACTTCAACTTTTCAAGCATAAACAGCAAAAGAAAGCACAAAGGAAATGACTTTTCACAGAACAACGAAGACGAAGAGAAAAATGTAAACTTTGAAACAAACCAAAACGCAAAGGAAAAAGAGACAGGAAAGACGCAAACGTGGGGATCTTCGGCTCTGATACCAAAAACTGATGCGCCACAAGGGTTAAGGAGGGGTTTTATATTCGAACATCTTGTCGGTAAAAATGGTAAAAGGGTCGGAAATGTGGCGAAGGATAAATGAGAAGGATATGAGGCTCGAGTTAGCGGTAACCGAGACCTCCGAGGGATGGATGCGATGCGAAAAGGAAATAGGAAAGGATGGAACGAGAGACGACACGTGAGAGATGGCTCTACTCACGATTCGGTCTAACTTAGCCGTCGGGAACCCAGTTCAATGGCGGCTAAGGTTTTTGGTGCGAGTCTCACACAACGAGAAAAGAAAACAGATTTTCATTCAAAAGAGACTAACCTCAAAACAAAAGCACACGGGTCACTTTTATAGGAAAGAAGGAAAGAAAGGAAGCCCTAAACACGTGCGCATAAAAGACGTGGAAGGATAAAAGGTCCGTACACATAACGGCTAGAAAGATCTAACGGCTAGAAAGAAACGGATAGAGATGGGCGCGTCTCTCGGGGTTGCGCGCCCATGCGCTAAGTGCCCTGGCCTCGTTAAAACCTCCCTTGGAAAACCATTTGGGACAAAACCAAGGTGAGGAAAAAGAGTGTCCAACTTCCTTAACGGCTTAGGCTCTTCACCTCGAGATGGTGAAGACCGTTCGGATAACCTCCTTCGGGTCGCGGTTGGGCTGGTCGTATGACCGAGGGTCATACGACTCTAGGAACTCGGTCACGTACGTGTTGCACTTTGTTTGCATATTCTGGGCAACTGTCTTTGACCTAGCGGTGATCCCTGGGTCAATGGTCGGTACTCGGGTCAGTCCTTGTGTTCCGCGACTTGGTCCTTCGTCGATTTCGTTGTCCGCGTGCGGTCTGATAGGTCGGGACTCATCACTATTGGTCTCTAAGCGCAATAGCCATCACACTCCTCTTTCCCTCTATTCACTCGTTCTTTCATTATGTCAAATGCTGAGAACATAACTTTCTCCGGCACCAGTACTCTGTTCATCATGAACATGTCAAATGTCACGAAACTCACTGACTCTAACTTCTTGATGTGGAGACGCCAAGTTCACGCTTTACTCGACGGATATGATCTCGCAGGTTTCATCAATGGATCTCGACCCATTCCTTCTCCAACAATTGTCACAGACGATGTAGACACTCCCAATCCGCTGTACCTGTTCTGGAAACGTCAAGATCGGTTAGTGTACAGCGCCCTTCTAGGAACTATTTCAACCTAGATTCAACCGATTCTTTCCACTACAACCACTTCTGCTGACATCTGGATCACTCTCACCTCGATCACTTCTACATGCATATAGTGACGCAGATTGGGCTGGGGACATAGATGATTTCATATCTACAAATGGTTATGTTATGTACTTAGGCACAACACCAATTTCTTGGACTTCAAAGAAGCAAAAGGGCGTTGCTCGTTCATCCACAGAAGCAGAGTACCGAGCGGTATCCGCCACCACAACAGAGATTCAATGGGTGGTCTCACTACTCAAGGAACTCGGCATCAACAATATCCCTCCCCCAGTAATATATTGTGACAATGTCGGAGCCACCTACTTATGTGCAAATCCCGTTTTCCATTCCCGAATGAAGCATCTAGCACTTGATTACTATCTCATCCGCGAACTAGTACAACAAGGGTCTATTAAGAGTGGTTCATGTCTCCTCCAAGGATCAGCTTGCGGACACTCTAACCAAGCCGTTACCACGTCCGAGATACATAGAGATGAATAACAAGATTGGTTTAACTTCGGTTACTCCATCTTGTGGGGGCATATAGAGTATAGAAGTTATGTAAAGGTTAATTGTATAATGAGTCTAAACCTAGTGTATTCTCTATGTGTGTATATATATTATAATATCTTCTTATCAATAGAATTATTTAAGTTAATCTAAACATAATAAAATGGTTGTATAGAGTGGACTGGTTAAGTTTTCCTTTCAGCATTAGGATTTCTACTAAATCTTTTAAGTATTCCTTTTTGTTTTAGGATTTATAATTAGCTTAAGTTTTCCTACTTTTTCGTTAAAGATTTCCCTCTATATAAGGAGAGGATTACCGATTTGTAAGCATAACTTATTTTCTTAATTTGAATACATAAGAGATTAATCTCTACATTCTGGTGGATTTCCAGAGCAATTCTTCGAGTTCTATATTAACAATTGAACTCAAGTTTAAGGTTAGTGTTGGCTGACCTTTTTGTGATTGTCCGACTGCGTCAAGTGGTATCAGAGCTGGTCTTCTCCTGTCTCTTTTCGAAAGCTTGACAGCTATGGGAGATCAACCATTATCCAAGGCAGATTTTCAACGGTTCACCGAAGCCATAACCACGGCACTGAACGCCTTAACCGTTGAGATTCGAAAATTAACAACCCAGAATAACAAAGTTGCTGAGCTGAAACAAGACAAAAATGTCAGAAGCATTAAAGAAGAAAGAGACGAGGAAGAAACAAAGCAAGACACAAGACAAGGCAAGCCTTGCAACTATAAAGGGTCGAGTTCTTCTGATGATGAAGGTTACTTCGAGGAAGAGGATAGTAAAGAGGCTAAGAAGAATGAATATGACTACTGTGTCAAAGCTGATATTCCCCTGTTTTATGGAACCATGGGATTAGAAGATTTTCTGGATTGGTAGATCAGTGTTGATCGTTTCTTTGAGATTATGGGCGTCCATGAGAGTAAGCAAGTTAATATGGTTGCCATTAGGTTGAAAAGTATTGCTGTTGTATGGTGGGATAGGCTTGTTGTGCAAAGACAGAGACAAAGAAAAGGTCCGATCAAGACGTAGCGACGAATGAAACAATACATGATGGAGATATTTCTACCAGAAGACTATGAACAAATTCTCTACAAAATGTATATTAGTTGTGTCCAAGAAAAGAGGACTATGACCGAATATACCACAGAGTTTCTACGATTCTCTGAGCGCAATGACATAGAAGAAACAGAAAACCAAAAAGTGGCTAGGTATATTAGCGGTTTGAGAAGTTCGATACAAGAGAAAATCGGACTGCAAACGGTGTGGACCATACAGGAAGCTTCCAGCTTGGCCCTCAAGGCTGAGTTAATGGAGAAAGCTCCTCGAAATTTCACCCCATTCAGGAGGTATCCACCTCCAAGTAATTTTGACCCACCAGAAAAGAACACAGGAATGAATGACATTCTTCCTAACACTAAAGACACTGGGAGCTCTAACAACAACTATAATAAAAGCCAACAAAACAGAGCACCAAACCAGAGGTAGGGAAATTCTTACACACGGCCAACTATCGACAAATGTTTCCAATGTCAAGGACACGGTCATAGATCAAATGTTTGCCCAACTAGGAATATTGTTGCTCTATTAGGAGAAGAACAAGAACACGATAATGATGAGTATAAAGAAGCAGAATTTGATGAAGAAGAATCTGCTGAAATAATAAGCTTAGTACTACAGAGACTCCTTTTAGCTCCTAAGGAAGAAGGACAAAGGAAGAGTTTGTTTCAAACTCGTTGCACAGTTAGTCAAAAACTCTGCAGTCTGATCGTGGACAATGGAAGCACCGGAAATTTGGTGTCACAGAGACTCGTAGATTACTTAGAGCTGCCTACACAACCGCATGAGAAACCATACACTCTAGGGTGGGTAAAGAAAGGATCTCAGGTTAGGGTCTCGATGACTTGCAAAGTTCCCATCTCCATTGGAAAGCATTATAAAGAAGAAGTACTTTGTGATGTTCTGGATATGGACGTGTGTCACATCTTATTAGGTCGACCTTGGCAATACGACAATGGCATCACATACCGCAGACGAGATAATGTATTGTTGTTCACATGGAATGAACATAAAATTGCGATGTCTCCTACTAAGAATTTGAACCAGAATGCAGAAGCAAAGAAGTCTAACTTTATATGTCCAGTAGTAATCAAAGGGATCATGAGTGCTGTAACAGAAGAGTCAGCAATTCCTGAGGAAATATTAGATATTCTGGAAGACTTTAGGGACTTAGTCGCTGATGAGCTGCCACATGAACTACCTCCTATGAGAGACATTCAACACCAGATTGATCTTATCCCAGGGACAAGCTTACCAAACCTACCCCATTATCGTATGAGTCCTAAGGAAAATGAGATTTTGCGAGAAAAAATTGAAGATCTACTTAAAAAAGGATTCATTAGGGAGTGCATGAGCCCTTGTGCGGTGCCAATTCTACTTGTGCCTAAGAAAGGAAATCAATGGAGAATGTGTGTTGATAGCAAAGCTATAAACAAAATAACCATAAAGTATCAGTTTCCAATTCCTCGTCTAGAAGATATGCTTGACGAGCTGACAGGTTTTAAGGTTTTCTCCAAGATTGACCTCCGCAGTGGGTACCATCAGGTTCGAATCAGGCCTGGAGACGAGTGGAAAACGGCTTTTAAGAGCAATGATGGACTCTATAAATGGTTGGTAATGCCATTTGGAATGTCGAATGCCCCTAGCACCTTGATGAGGCTGATGAACCAAGTTCTTCGACCATTTATTGGCTCTTTTGTAGTAGTGTATTTCGACGATATATTAATTTACAGCAGGTCAAAGACAGAACATTTGGGACACCTACGACAAGTACTACAAGTTTTACACGAGAATAAGCTGTATGTCAACTTAAAAAATGCACGTTTAGCACTAATAAGCTGCTTTTTTGGGTTTTGACGTGGGAGAAGAAGGAATTCAGGCTGATGAAGACAAAGTCAAGGCATTAAGGATTGGCCTGCTCCTCGATCAGTCACGGAAGTTCGTAGTTTTCATGGTCTAGCTACCTTCTATAGGAGGTTTATACGAAATTTCACTACTATTACAGCTCCTATCACATAATGTTTGAAGAAAGGAAAGTTTAATTGGGGTTGTGAACAAGAGAAAAGTTTCACGTTAATTAAAGAGAAGCTATGTACTAAACCAGTTCTAGCATTGCCTAATTTTGACAAAGTTTTTCAGGTTGAATGTGACGCTAGTGGAGTAGGAATAGGTGCTGTTCTGTCACAAGAAAAAATGCCAGTAGCTTTCTTTAGCGAGAAGCTGAGTGAGGCTCGACAGAAATGGAGTACTTATGACCAAGAGTTTTATGCAGTATTTCGAGCTTTGAGACAGTGGGAACATTATTTGGTTCAAAAGGAGTTTATCCTATTTACTGATCATCAAGCATTAAAATTCCTACACAGCCAGAAAGTTATAAACAAAATGCATGCGCGGTGGGTCAGTTATCTGCAAAAATTTCCTTTTATCATACAACATAAGTCTGATTTTCTTAATAAAGTGGCCGATGCATTAAGCAGAAGAGCTTCCTTGCTAACTACTTTAGCACAAGAAGTCGTTGGATTCAAATTTTTAAAAGAACTATATGAAAATGATAGTGAATTTAAAGAGTTGTGGATCAAATGCAATCAGAAACACCCTTCTGCAGATTTTCATATAATCGATGGATACTTGTTTAAAGGAAATCGATTGTGCATCCCTTGTTCATCATTGAGGGAGAAACTCATACAAGATCTTCATGGAGGTGGCCTTAGTGGACATTTGAGAAGAGATAAGATTATAGCTAGTTTGGAAGAGCGATATTACTGGCCGCACCTAAAGAAGGATGTTGGGGTAATTGTCAAGAAGTGTTATGTTTGTCAAGTTTCTAAAGGCCATTCACAGAATACAGGTCTCTACATGCCTCTACCTATTCCTAACGACATTTGGCAAGACTTATCTATGGATTCTATACTAGGTTTGCCTCGAACTCAACGTGGAGTGGATTCTGTGTTTGTAGTTGTGGACAGATTTTCCAAAATGATGCACTTTATTGCTTGCAAGAAAACCGCTGATGCATCTAACATTGCAAAGCTGTTCTTTAGAGAATTTGTGCGACTTCATGGGGTCCCTAAATCTATTACATCAGACAGAGACACTAAATTCCTCAGCCATTTTTGGATTACTCTTTGGAAAATGTTTGATACAGCTCTTAACAGAAGTTCTACAACTCATCCTCAAACAAATGGGCAAACCGAAGTGACTAACAGAACATTGGGGAACATGCTTCGAAGCGTTTGTGGTGACAAACCTAAACAATGGGATCTAGCTCTACCTCATATCGAGTTTGCTTATAATAGTGCAGCGCATTTTGCTACAGGAAAGTCACCATTTTCGTTAGTATATACTTCTGTTCCTAATCATGTAGTTGATCTAGTTAAGCTACCTAAAACTCCTGGAATTAGTGTCTCCGCAGAAGTCATGGCAGGAGAAATTTTAGCAACTAAAGAAGCTGTTAGAGTTAAGCTCGAAGCTACATGACAGAAAAACAAGAACGCGGCTGATAAGCACCGCAGAGTGTCAGTTTTCAAAGAAGGCGATGAAGTGATGGTGTTTTTACGAAAGGAAAGATTTCCCGTTGGTACTTACAACAAGTTACAACCTCGCAAGTACGGACCATTCAAGATAATAAGGAAGATAAACGACAATGCTTATATCGTGGATCTTCCAAAGACTATGAATATCTCTAACACGTTTAATGTGGCTGATATTCATAGATATCAAGCCGATGAGGTTCTGTATCACCCCAGAACTTGAGGACAAGTTCTTTACAAGTGGAGGAGACTGATGCAGGAAAGATTTCATAATTCATTTTAAGTTTTCCTTTCGGTATTAGGATTTCTACTAAATCTTTTAAGTATTCCTTTTTGTTTTAGGATTTA
>JAKUCM010003296.1:0-78599 GCA_023374145.1 Lepidium sativum
GAGAGAGAGACCTGAGAACAGAAGAACATTGTAAAATATAAACAACTGAGATAGTGTTAAGCTGAAGTAATTTACTTCCAAAGCTTCATTCACTTTCTTGAACAGTGCAGATAGGAAAGAGTAAGATGTCTAGTTAGGTGAGAGCAGTTTGAATTTTTTGTTGCGATGGAGAGCTAGATAGAGAGGACTGTATGACTCACATACCTCCACAATGATCCCATTGCAAGCCCCACAAGACCATGAGTAAGCTACAAGAGAAATGCCCAAAAGTTTAGCAACGTTCACGCAATCTTTGTGAAACGGAAACAATACTGAAATAAGACTAAGTAGCAGGTTGAAGCATCTGCTTGGAAATCTATCAAAAAGGAGGCTTACAAAGTAAGTCAATGCTTTGACCGGACCTGATAATATGAACAACAGCATGACAGTAGCAACCTGAGAAAAAAAAACCTCAAAGACTTGAAGCACATGTTCACAACGACTTGAAAACCTATTAATGTGAAAGAAGAATGTCCTTTACAAACCATTGTCTTCCTTCCACCTGCAACATTCCATCTTATCGAAGATATCACAATTGGCAGTGAGAAGAAACATCCAAAGTAGTTCTGCGTTCAAAGTGTAACTCAGACTCTGGTATAGAAGAAATAAGTAGTTATTTTATGACATGTTTTATCACACTAACGATCAAACAACACATACAAGAAAGATGATTCTAACACATCCTTTGTTTCCAAACTTCACATATCTCACTACGATGTAGAATGCAAGTATGCAAACATATGATAACACATCCTTTGTTATCAAAAACATATGAACTAAAAACCTCTGAGTACTGAGCTAAACTTCATAACAAAAGGAGAAAAACTCAAAAAATTAAGGCATGTTAATCAGGCCAGAAAGAAGATAGTAAACTAGAAGATCTTCTAATTAAATTTCCATTCTTCAGAAAACATCATCAATGGGTTCTTCACCAAAAATCCCAGAGTTCGATTGCATGTGAACCTGATAATCTAAAGCAAGAAAAAGTCTTAACTTCGTCAATTGAGTAGCATTTGAAACGGAGGACAGACCTCAATGGCGAGAGAATTGCTGAGAAAGTAAATAAGGCCTGTGACAGCAGCGAACATGGCGCACTCAACCAATCTCAGCGTTTTCTGGTAAACCACTTCATCTCCTTTCTCCTCCGAGACGTAACTTCTCCCAGTTTCTTTCTTCTTCCCATCCTCTTGATCACCTGAAATAGAAGCACCAGAGACGCTCGAGAGTGCAAAGCAGCTTCGGTTAGAGACAGAGATGAGAGAGATTCTGGGTCTTGGAATAGAGAATGACAAGGAAGAAGAATAAGAATCAAAGGAGTGTGTAGGGGCAAAACGGTAAAAATGAGTAATGGTGGACTGGTAATGAATCGTTTTGAGGAGATTCATGGAGGCGAAAAAGAAGGATTCCACAGACGGCGAAGAAGCTCTCTTCTCTGTTTATCTTCAAATTCCTGAGATAACTATTCGATTGAAAGTACAGAAAACCGGATCATACCAATTTAAACTAACGGTATTGATCCGGTTTGGTAAATGTTCCATCATTTCGTCGCTTCTTTACTCTTCAACCTCTCTATAAAGGCTTCGACATCAAAATCTGGGGAAGGTGAACTGACGACAATTCTACTCCTTCTCCAACATTATATAGCAGAGCGAGCGGGAAATTGAAATCGAGGAAAGCAACGATAACATTTAGAACTCTCAATTTTTGGTCTCATTTAGAATTCTTACTTCGATTCTGTCGATTCCTCTCCAATTTTTTTTTTCAATCATCGGAAAAAATGGTGGTCGACCAAGATCAGCAATGGCTGCTCGGTTGCTTATTCTCATCTCTTGACCCTAACCAGAACGTTCGTTCCTTCGCAGAGACCTCGCTCAGTCAGGCATCTCTTCGACCAGGTTCGTTGCTTTAAATCGTTTGGGTTACTTTTGAGCACGTTGCTCCTTCCTTGTTCTGCGGAATTCGATATCGGATAAACTATGTTTTGCTTTTTAGTTGAATAACTGAATCATCCCCTCTGTGATAATGTATATACATGAATGTTTGGGTATGCTTAGCCAGTTGAAAGCATTTGCTGGGTTTCTTAATGAACATAAGCAAGTGAGCATATCCTGGTCTTGTTGTTTCTTGTAGGGTTTGGCAGTGCATTGTGCAGGGTTTCTGCTAACAAAGACCTCTCATTGGGATTGCGCCAAATATCCTTTCCACTAGCGATATTTTTGTTGTCCCCTAAACTATCGAGCACTCTCTCTGGAGCTTGTTGATTGATATAATGAAAGGTTTCCTCTTTTCTTTTCTTGTGAAGTTCTTAACCTACTGTTACCTAGCTGCCGTCCTGTTAAAGCAGTTCATTAAAAAACATTGGCGAGAGAACGAGGAGTTTTTTGAATATCCTGTTGTCTCAAGTGAGGAAAAGGTACTCTCACTATCCTCTTTTATTGTTTTCATTTCCTACTGTGATGGTTTGCCTATGTTTAGGAAGTTCTTTTGATTATGTTATTAGGCTCTTATTCGCGGACTACTGTTAGATTCACTTGATGATTCTCATCGAAAAATCTGTACGGCTATTAGTATGGATATATTGACAATTGCCACCTATGATTGGCCAGAAGATTGGCCAGAGCTAGTACCCTTTCTCTTGAAGTTGATTAGCGATCAGAAAAACATTAATGGAGGTATATTTACGTACTATTTCGTTGGCTCTAGAGACATATTCTTTTTTTTAATCTCCCATTTCTGTACTCTTTCGTCAGAACAGCTGAGGTTTCCTTAAGCTGAATTCATTTCCATATTCAACAGTTCATGGAGCTTTGAGATGTTTGGCTCTTCTCTCTGGTGACTTGGATGACAAAGAGGTCCCTACGCTGGTGCCGGTGTTGTTTCCTTGCTTGCATGCAATCATATCCTCTCCTCAGGCTAGTATCCTAATATTGAAGCAATCACACTCATGTTGAATCACGTTTTCTCATGTCAAGCATTTTAAATTGAAGGTTAGTGACAAGGCTCTTATGAAGCTTGTATTATTTTTTTCATTTGTCTATGTAGAGCTATGACAAGTATATGCAAGGAAAAGCCCTTTCAATTGTTTATTCATGTATATCTGTTCTTGGAGCAATGATTGGTGTGTACAAGGTACTTTGTCTATGATGATTCTCATTCTATTTGTAAATTTTGAGTGTGTTTTTCGTCATCTGCTTTTGTTATCAGTTAACATATCTAAGATGTTTCATTCAGACAGAAACTACTTCTTTGGTGACGCCAATGCTTAAGGTTTGGATGAATCAGTTTTCACTTATATTGGACTATCCTGTGCAACGTGAGGATCCTGATGATTGGAGTTTAAGAATGGAGGTTCGTCTCATCTTGTTGTTTACTTCCGTTCCCATTAAACAACCGAGATCTTTTAGCAGGCCCTGTCTCTGTGTTGATTTGTTTGCTCTCATTAGGTCTTGAAGTGCTTGAATCAGTTTGTACAGAATTTCCCTTCCCTCATCGAAAGTGAATTAATGGGTATGTTTTTGTGTGACCTATGTTCGTTGTTTATTCATACATTATACATATGCATTGGAAGCATTGATATTGAAACATAATATTCATGCAGCTATTATGAGGCCATTGTGGCACACAATTGAGTCATCTCTACAAGTCTATCTTCGATCATCAGTTGAAGGGGTAGAAGATTCATATGATGGAAGATATGATTCAGATGGCGAAGAAAAGAGTCTTGACACTTTCATTATTCAGGTAACTTGCTTTCAGTGATCAAATTTTGTTTTTCACCAAGGTCTCAGTTTTGAAGTTAATCTTTTGATTAGTGCTGGGGCATTGGACTCCTAGATTGTGGTTTTAATGAGTCTGAGTCCTAAATGAGACTTGTTTTTGTACAGCTATTTGAGTTTCTGTCTACCATCATTAGCAGTAGAAGACTGGCAAAGGTAAACCCTTTCATTTTTTTTAGGTCGTATGTTGCTTTGGAATTGGTTTCTTAACCAAAAATGTTTATGTCAGGTCATTGCCAGTAATGTCAGAGAATTAGTCTATCAAACTGTCGCTTTCCTGCAGATTACAGAACAACAGGTATGGATGAATGATTTATCTTCTGCCTACTCAAACATGATGCGATATGGTGTTAATGATTGGTCTTTTGAAACTCTGATGATAACATGGATCTATTTTGGAAGCTTTACGAAGCTAAACAGCCTATATATGTCTGACTTGAGTAATTGTTTTGTTGTGCAATAGGCTTGTCACTTTCGTTTAACAAATTTATGTCTTACTATCTTAACTAATAAAAAATGATGAGAAGTCTTATCCCTTTTATCATAGCTCTAGAATTTTTCCAACTCTTTGTATATCCCTTATTTCCTTAGAAGCGATCTCTTTCAATGCATATGTTTTATGGTATCTCACTGCATCAAGTCACAAGCTGTTTGTTCGTTTGTTAGTATTTTGATCGCAGACTGTTAGGTCAATACATATATTGATTTGCCTATTTATTGTTTGCCATACAGGAATTTCAGCTTGTGGTTTATCTTCTGCAAAATTTATTTGCTTAAATCATAAAACAATTTCGTTTGTAGAATCTTGGGCTACGTCAGATACAAGATGCAATATATTAGCTAGCTGTGTCATCCCTTTCCATTATTTGGGTCTAACAAAATTATATAGTTTCTGTTGTTATTTGAGCTACCTTCGTAATTGTTTGCCAGCAGTAGTTTGATTATCATGTGGTTTAGATGTCTAGACATTGGAGATAAGACATACCTCTATTCTCTATCTCATATGTAACTTCTCTCCAGGTTCATACATGGTCCATGGATGTAAATCATTTTGTAGCTGATGATGATGAGGGTAGCTATAGTTGTCGAATATCAGGTAAGATATCTCTTACTCTTCCAAAGTCAAATTCGTATGCTTACGCTTAGTCAAAGACAAGATTTGGAGGTCGTATTTGTAGGCATATATGTAGATGCCAAATTTATAAATGTAACTATACTACCTGCTGCACAACAGGAATACTTTTGTTGGAAGAAGTTGTCAATACTTTTGGTAGTGAAGGGATCAATGCTGTTTTAGATGCTGCCGGGAAACGGTTCCAAGAGTCTCAAGGTGAAAAGGCAGCAGGTTCTTCAGTCTGGTGGAGAGTAAGCAAATTCAGTTTTCCTTAGATATTGTATTTCTTGAAAGGTTAACGAGCCATTGTTTCTCTTATGTTTTAATATTATCACCAGTTTGTGAATTTCTATTTCTTATCCCCCGTTCAGTATTTCTTTTTAACTTTACACCTTACTTTGATATGATCCATTTGTTAGATAAAAGAAGCTGCTCTCTTTGCTTTGGCTTCTCTTGCTGATCAACTTATTGAAGCTGAGGTTTGCCTTTTCCATGGAAATTTAAGTACAAAGAAGTTAGTTGTGCTGGGAAACATGTTATCCTTAATATTGTAATCTTTTCAGGACCTGAGAACTGACCCTGCCAATTTAGCTAAATTTGTAGAGCAATTGTTAATGGAAGATACTGGAATTGGTAGGTTTCATAGGAAAAACTGCTCCAACATATGTTTCTCATTTGGTATTCAAATTGTTGTACGTGACGGGAGCTTTATTTAACAGGGTATCATGAATATCCTTTCCTTTATGCCCGCCTATTTGTAGTCGTTGCTAAGTTCTCCTCAGTGGTAATTTCTGATCTTATTTTCTCCCTAAATAACGTAAATCTGAAATATATGAACTAAATATTTTTCACGGTAACCAGATCAATCCTGGAATTCTTGAGCACTTCCTCAATGCTGCTGTTGGAGCTATTAACATGGACGTGTATGTTTCCTACTCTTTTGCTGGTCGTATCTTTATCATCTGAGATATACGTTAACTTACTAGATACCATAATAAACAGGCCCCCACCTGTAAAAGTAGGCGCATGTCGGGCACTTCTACAGCTCCTGCCTGATATGAACCGTTTAGTTATATTGCCTCAGGTCACAAATTTATTTTCATCCCTCACTGATCTTCTCCATCAGGTAATTTTCTACTGAAGACAATTTGGAATAGCGTGTATATTTATGTTTTTTTGTTTCACTGGAGATTTTGATTCTTTTTAGGCTTCAGATGAAACTTTAATTTTGGTACTTGAGACTCTTCAACAAGCAATTAAGGCTGGTAAGTAACAAAAATAATATCTTACTTAAAACATATGAAATCTAGTTATGTAATAGTTCTTAACCATATCTTATTTCATTTATCGTTTGCTAGGCCATGAAGCATCAGCTTCAATAGAGTCTATTATCTCTCCAGTGATTCTTAATTTGTGGGTGGCACATGTTTCAGATCCCTTTATGAGTATCGATATAATTGATGTCCTGGAGGTAAATAGTGTGAATGTCGTTGCTATTCATCTGGTTGTTAGCAATGCAATTTGCGTAGTTTTTTAAAATTGAACTCTTGCTACTGCTTATATCCTTAAATCATTATAAAATGAACAAAAAATAATTGTCTGCAAGTACATCATTCCTTTGGTTGTCACATAGGCAATAAAGAATTCGCCTGGCTGCCTTCATCCACTAACATCAAGAATTTTACCGTTCATCGGACCAATTTTAAATAAGGTGCTGTTCGGAAACATGGGTTTTTTTTAACCTTTTTCCTACTCTGTTTCCTATTTTCTCTTCCCTGGTATCCTGTTAAAAAACATCTCTGTGGTGATAATCAGCCACATCAGCAGCCTGAAGGACTAGCGAGTGGATCCTTGGATCTTTTAACTATGCTTCTGAAGGCAAGTAATACTAGCTGGATTTTCTTATTATGTGAATAATTGTTTGTGCTAAAGAGACAGTATTTCTCATTTTATGCTGACTCTTTTTCTAGTTATATACAGGGTGCCCCAAGTGATATAGTGAAAACTGCATATGACTTTTGCTTTGATGCTATCATTCGTATCATACTCCGCAGTGAGGATCATAGTGAGTTACAGGTGATATCCGAATCTAAAGTCACCTTTATTCATATACAAAGGGATAACTTATAACTAGCCTTTTAATTGGTCAGAACGCTACAGAGTGTCTGGCAACTTTTATATCTAGTGGAAGACAAGAGTTGCTCACTTGGAGAGGCGATCCCGGTCTTACCATGAGAAGTTTGCTTGATGCAGCTTCTAGGTAGAATTCTCATCTTACATTTTAGTTGGTTTATTTCACTTCACGTCCATTAAAAGCTGAAGGCATACAAATTTTGTGTTTTCATTTTGCATTTGTTACTCTATTTTGCATATGTGAATATTGGCAACACTTGCGCATGTGAAAAAGTATCAGTGTTGTTTTGCGTACACATGGGTAAATCTATTCACCATAAAAGATCTACTCTGAAGATATGGTGACATATCTACAATTCTAAACTATTTGATAAATTTTATGAGAACCTTTGTTTGTTGCTTCCTCAATGTTTTCTGATTGGTATCTTTTTAAGCGTACATTCTTTCTTTGCAAAATTAATTTCTGAATGTTGGTGCAGGCTTCTCAACCCTAATTTGGAATGTTCTGGGTCTCTCTTTGCTGGGAAATACATTCTGCAGCTTATCTTGCATCTTCCGTCAGAGATGGCACCTCATGTCCAGGATCTGGTTGCTGCTCTTGTAAGACGGTTGCAATCTGCTGAAATTTCAGCTTTCAAAAGCTCGTTGCTACTGATTTTTGCCAGATTGGTATTCTTCACCTTTCAGCTGGACAGTTTAGCATGTTAATGGTCCTTTCTTCTTTGTAAGGTGCTGTAAAGGCTCCAACTTCACCAACCTTATATCCTTGCTCTGTTCTGTGACCACTGAATTTGCAGGTTCATATGAGTTTTCCGAATGTCGATCAATATATCAATCTGCTTGTTAGCATACCCGCTGATGGCCATGAAAGTTCCTTTGCCTATGTTATGACAGAATGGACTAAACAACAAGGCAAGCATCTCTATTCCTTTGTTTATAATCATATTTGTATACCTCATGCATCACGATAAGTTTTGTTTTTGTGGCCATTTCAACTTATGGTTGGTTAAACATCATATTCAGGGGAAATACAATGGGCATATCAAATCAAAGTGACAACTTCAGCTCTGGCCTTGCTACTGTCCACTAGACATTCTGAATTCGCGAAGGTCAATGTCCCAGGCAACTTGATTCAGGTCTTTGTGCTGTAACTATCTGTTTTTCTCTTAAAAATTCAATTGTACTCTCAGCTTAACAAAAACTTGAATTTCTTTCTTGTATAGTCCAATGGTGGCATAACCACTCGGTCAAAAGCTAGATCTGCTCCTGAACAATGGACAATTATCCCTCTACCCATGAAGGTATATTGTTGTGTGAGTCCTCAGTCTAAGTGTTGTCAACATACAAGATGCAAGTCAGAATACATATTCTTTGGGGATATACAGTTCTGTCCAATTTAATGTCCTTCATAGTTATTGATTGGTTATATCCTCCTTTCTTTTCATCATTCTAATGTACGCTTTCAGAAACTTGACATTGTTTGGCTCTGCAGATACTGGCTTTACTAGCTGATGCATTAATTGAAATTCAAGAGCAAGTTTTGGGCAGTGAAGATGAGGTGATGATGCTTCCTTAGACTTTTATATTTCCTTTCCCATCTTCGTAGAGTGGAATTTGAGATGCTAATTCCGTTTGTAGGAGTTACAGGATAGCGAATGGGAAGAAGTCCATGAAGGAGACACTAAAGTTGAGAAAGACGTGCTACGTTCAACTGGTGCCTCTCAATTCAGCAAACCCACATATGACCAACTTGAAGCAATGGCTCGTTTTGAGGTCCTCTTTCTTTTTTATGTACACGGCTATACCATTGAATCTTATCTCACCAATGTTGAATATTTGATTCGACAGAAACAAGATGATGAAGGTGATGACCTACTTGGTAACGACCCCCTTAATGAGGTGACCTCTTGTGTTCTACATATGTTTTGTATTTGCTCCTAATTCTCCAACTGTTGATCTGTTTCACTAAGTCATAACATCTCTGCAATAAACAGATTAATCTGGCAAGTTACGTGGCTGAATTTTTGTTGAAGTTTTCGAGTGAAGACCAGCCTCTGTTTAATAATCTTTGCCAGGTTTGGTTTCTATCGCTATATAACATATCAAGATCTTGAAACTCAATATGAACCACTTGCTTTGTTTTCAAATTTTGAAGGGCTTAACAAATGCGCAAAGAAACATGATCCATACGATACTGAAGCGCTAGGGCTTGGAGTCATAATACACAATTCATGTCTTGAGTGTTGTTTTTGGCAATTGATTGATTCTTGGAAAGGAGTTAAAAATGGTAACATCTCTTTTGTAAAAGTGTCACTTTACAGAGTATTACTACTATATCTAATAAAGAACATATCACACAAAATATCGCTGGTTGACTTTAGTCGCTCTTTCTCTGCGTTTAGAGTTCCAAGTTTTTAAATTACCGGTCATGGTCTATTCAGTTCACTCAATTTCTTAGAATCGAGTTTGCCAGAATTCCCAGCAACTGGTTGAGATTGATTGTTTGATGATTGTCATCTAACCCGTATTAGTCATATCCAATGATCAACAAAGTTTCGTTGTTAAGTTTGATTGACAACGACGAGCATTTCATCGGTAACGGGCTTAGATGTGACGAAGATTGATGGAATAACACATGTTCTCGTGCTCATACATATCGTCAGGCTAGTCTCTAGAAACTAATATTTTCTGTGGTACTATATGCTTGAGTTGTGATATACTTTTGTAATATTTGTCAAAATCAATCTACTTGAGGATCAAAAGTTTTTGAAAAAAAGACTACGATATACCCTCAAATTAGTGTAAAAACAATATTTTAATATAATAATTTACAATAGTATTTAAGAGAGATATCTACCAATGAAATTGTGAAAGTGGACAAGTATTCTTCCACCAACCTCTACAATTACCCAATTCCTATAATTTTATTTCATTTTCTTATATTTTTGTAAACTTAATTATCCTAATTCTCTTAAAAATTGTCCAAATTGTAGGGTTAGGATGATATAATTTTGATGTTATCCAATGTATTCCTCTATTTTTTATTTTGAAATAGAGAAACTCTAAAATAGAAATGTATTTTGCTCCAATATATTCTTCTATTTTTACTTTAAAAAGGAATATTTGAAAGTATATTCCGTTTTTAGTTTATCATTAACACATTTTATTTCTAAAAACAACAAATTAACTCCATTTATTTATTTTTTTTGAAATTTTCCATTAATAAATATTATTTTTACAATTTAGCTCGTTTATTATTTTGTGACTAAAATTTTTTTATTATTAAGATAATGAAATTACAACATATAAAAATAAAAAAATCATAGTGGATTTTGGTTTAGACATCATCACTGCTATATTTTTCTCACAAATGATCAATTAATGCATTTCGAAGTGAAAAATGAGCTTTTTTATCTTTGATTTTTGTAAATCGGCCTAAAAACTCTTGGAATCGAATATTATCATCCCCAACTATTTGGACATTAGATAAATTTACTATACTTTTATATTTTATATTTTTCTATTTTATAAGTTTAAAATAAAGAAATTTGTTTGTAGTTTGGCTTTAATATCAATATTGAGAGTCATGCTTTAGATTGATAAAGACATTCATATATATATATATATATATATATATATATATATAGCTGAACAAATAAATTTCTCTAATGTGACATTGACTTCTCACATATTTATATAACAATAATAAAATTTATTTGTAATTTATGCAGTTTAATCAAGCAATATTAATGCTAAGGGAAGATCCAAAGTTTAAATCGGGTTGAAAATTTCAACATATTTGGAATATTATTAAGAACTTCAAAAAATTTCAAGATGGTGCTGCCCCTACAAAACACATGTTAGTCCCATGTGGTTTCAATGATACATCTATAGAGTGAGAGAATTCTATTTTTGATTCTCCTACGCAAGCATCTCCAAGTTTATCTTTGTTTTCTCTAAACATAGATGACGACAACGAAACCATTGGTTGACCTCCCTCTCCACGACCAATTGGGATAAAGAAATCCAAAATGAAAATAAAACTTGTTGATCATCAAAGTGCGGTTATCAACACTTTAGAAGAAGGAAATAAACAATTTTTGGAGCAATTAAAGAAGACAAATGGACAAAAACAACATCATTTGGAGATTCAAAATAAAATTTATGCTTTGAAAGAGGTAAAAGAAGAAAACAAAATTTTATTTAGTGACTTGAATTCCATATAAGACCCAAATATTTGTGTATATATTCAGTGTGAACAAACACGGATTTTACATAAGTGGGGTGGACAATAACAAGATCAACAACCTTCTCCTCCATCTACTTATTTTGTACAATATTTAACTGATTATTTATGTTGTTTAATATGTGAAATTTAATTATTATTTATAATATTTAAAATTTATTTACTGTTTAGAAGCTTAAGAGTCATTATAATATTAAAAACCTAATTAATATTTAGATTTAGTGATCATTTATAATATTTAAATATTTTTAATGATTATTTATATCACTTATAAAATTGTAAGGAGTCTTTTGCAAATAAAAAAGTTCACCTCTAAAATAGAGGAAAATGAAAAAATAGCATCTATTTTAAAGTCAGTAATAGATGTGGATTGGATATAAAAAATTTCTAAAATAGTATTTAGAGTAAAAAATAGAGATAGGTTTAAGATGGGCTTAAGATTAAAAATGGATGTGTGGAAGTGGAAGTAACCTATTAATATTGTCAATAAAGAAAACAAAAATTGTCCAAATTTTAAAGCCTATGACGTTATTGGGCCGGGCTCTACTGGTTGTTTATGTCACGACTTACACGGGAAAGGAAAAGCCGACCCGACGCAGAACAATCAGCTTCTCCGTCTCGTCTCTCTTTACTCGAAAAGGTGAAGCAAAAACACTGAACAAAAAACAATACTTCTACTTTTCATAGAATCGATCATTCATGGCGATGCTTAGTCCAGCTACACGTATCGCACCGCCGCTGAATCGACCTATTCACCATCGGTCGACACTCGCTTCACTTCATTGCGTTTCTAGGAACTTCCTCGGAAACTTCATTCCGAGCTCGACGGTCGTCGCGGTCCGTTGCCAGAAACCTGTTACCGACGGGATTAGCTCTATCGAATCTACGAATCATGTCTCTTCCACTGCATCTTCTATCGATTTCCTGACGTTGTGCCATCGGCTCGAGGTATGTGTGGAATACCGATTCCGAAATCGGAATTACGACCCTTAATATTCTCTACTCCTCCGGAATTTGTTTCTGGCTCGGTGCATGGATTAAGATATAACTGTATTATCGGCTTTCATTGTCCGAGAGTTTTGCTTTCAGTTTCGAAACTGAAGTTCGGGAGAGTAATCTAGTTATTATATTGGTGGTCAACAGTGTTAAGTAGTGAGATTTTATTGGTGCCCTCTTGTGTAGACAACGAAGAGAAAAGGGTGGATTAATCAGGGGATTAATGGACCGGAATCAATTGCTGATCATATGTATCGTATGGCTGTAATGGCACTGATAGCTGTTGATCTTACAGGAGTTAACAGAGAAAGGTTAGTTATTTTCCTCAAGTGATTGAGTATCATCGGATGATACAGGAAGGCTATTGTAGGCTGTACAATTCACTCTGAATGATCTTGTGTATACATCTGTTTTGTCTAAGTTTCCAATAGTGATTGGTTTTATGGAATGCTGTTATATAAGGAACCGAAAAATCGAAATGGAGTTGATGGGCTAGTTAGTGACATTGACTTATAGTGGACTTTACCTGCTAGAGAAATGGCATATTCGTAGAATTCAGGGTGTAGCGAAATTGTTCCGGGAACTTAATGGAAATGTGAGGATCCTGGTATTGTGAAACTATTAAAGTCAAAATCTTGCTTTCAAACGCCTCTGAAGTCTTAAATTGATTTATTATGTTGCAAGATTTAGGTATGCTTATAAACGTGTATCATTACAACCACATGCATTCAGAAAAAAGGATGAAATTGATTTTGAGGGTCATTTTGCACTTCGCTTGTCCAACTATAGAAACATTTGAATTATCCTTTTTTCTTGCTATAGCTTGTTGAATCTTTCTCTGTCTTTCTTCTCTTTTTCTTTGTATCTTAAACAGGTGTATAAAAATGGCAATTGTGCATGACATCGCTGAAGGTAAATACACATCTGTAAGGTTCAGTTATTCTTTGTTGTTGTTATTCACCATGAGGTTTTATCTTTGCTCGTAGTAAGTTAAGTTTCTTCCAAGAAATTAAGGGTAGTTTGAGTACAAACCTGTATAGTTATAATGCCTTATTAGGGTAGGATATGCAACAGATGTACTTGGATTGTTTGTGCAATAGTCATTTTCTGTGGGTACAGAACTAAACATGTTCACTTAATTAATTTCATGCTCTTCTTCTGCACTTTCAATCCTACAAATCAACATAGCCTCACCTCTTACTGACTTTTAAACAGCTATTGTTGGAGATATTACCCCATCTGACGGTGTGCCTAAGGAGGAAAAGAGTAGGAGAGAGGCAGCGGCTTTAAAAGAGATGTGCGAAGTTCTAGGTGGAGGCCTGAGAGGTATTTACACATCTGCTCATGTCATTTTCTTATGTTTTGGTTTCCTATACTAAGTCAAATGCCAACATGTAGCGGAGGAGATTACAGAACTTTGGCTGGAGTATGAGAACAATGCTTCGTTAGAGGCAAATCTTGTAAAGGACTTCGATAAGGTAATGATGGGTATTGAGTTTGCAACCATCGATGGCTTTAACTTCTGTTGGCTGTTAATAGTTACAAACACATGTGTAAACTTGAGTGACACTGACTCTTGTATTTATTGGGGTCCTAGGTTGAGATGATTCTCCAGGCACTAGAATATGAAGCCGGTAAGTCGCAATCTTAATCTTTCTGATCACTTATGCTAATTGTTCCTCTTCCGGTCAAGAAATCTCACTTGAAGTTCGAACATCGTGGCAGAACATGGGAAAGTGCTTGACGAGTTTTTCATATCAACAGCAGGTTCTATTGAACCCATCTCATACGTCCTTCTCGCTTTACAGTTATAGACGTAAAGTCAGTCCATGTGGTTTCCATCAAATAAATTTGCTCTCATTTCAAATGCAGGCAAGTTTCAAACCGAAATTGGAAAGAGCTGGGCGGCTGAGATCAATGCGAGGAGAAGAATCCAATTGACAAACAGACAGAGATAGTACATCCAGTTGCATCTTACACTCTATCTTCCTCAACTATCAACAGTAGAATCTCAGAAACTAAGCAGACTTCTGTTGAACCAAAAAAGGTACAAGCCTTTCAATTTTGTTTTGCGAGGAACAGAAAGTCCTGGTTTTTTAGAAATTCCCTTTTTGGTTTTGGTATAACATGAACGTTAACTAAAATATGTTTGTTTCTAAGAAAAATGGGATCAGAGTTTCTAAATTAAATCTTAATTCTAGGATTCCAATCTGTTTCTGATGTAGTAGTAGTCAGTCACAACCCAATGGAAGCAAATCTCATACTATTTATTTGCTGTATATTATATACTTTTAGATAGTGCACTTCTCGGACGCCACATTAACGCGTGTGCGTTGTCATTGTCACTGTTAAAATGTAATAAAGGTAAGAACTTAGAAGAGAGTCAATAGCTATAGAATCTGGAAAGATCTTAGTGAAGAAGGCGTGCATTTTCTTTTCAGTTTTCACACAAACTGGTTTCTTTATATACAAAGTTAGAAGTGAAGCATGTATATATATTTATGTGTATTTTAATCAACCGACTATTTTTGCCAGCAAGATTTTCCATTAGCTCTCTCTCTCACCACGTTTCTCTTAAGAGTGACTACCATATTTGGGTGAATTATACACTTTAACTCTTGTCTGGGGAATATATCTTTTATTTTCAGGACCGCAAATAATGGAATTCATAGATTTTGTCCTTATTAGTTACCAATAAAATACATATATATAATATCATCACGAAATTAAATAAACATAATTACTACATCGATTACTTATATAGAACCGATTGGTCCGGTTTGTATTCTAAGTCCCTAACAATTGGATTTGCTCTCAAGTTTGTGAAGTTGGAGAATGACATGTCTTCTGACAAATTAAATGGTAATAACAAAAAAAGAATATAAAGTCATATAAATAATTGGACTCCACATTGCAATTTGTTTCATCCCACTTTTGCATTTAGCAGTATGTAACTGATGTGGAGTATGGTCCCAAAGTTGTCTGTGTCCCTTTCACAATTTTTAACATCCAACAACGAGTGAACTTTTATTATTGTTTTCTATTAAACATAATATTATAATATTTCTGGACCAATCGTACCGTATGTTAAATATTCAAAGTTTTGAATTATTATTTACCCATACCGCAAGGGATACTCTATCTCTTTCACTTTTCGTACAAATCTTTTTTTATATGTCAATGTATTAATTATACAAATACAAATATAGCAAGCTTGAGCCAACAATTTATAGTAATACATTGCACAATATCACATCATCACTCATAATTGGTTGGAAGTTTCACTTATGGATTATAATATTTAGAGAGATTTTTGTATTAACAATAAATATTGCCATAAATATTTGTAAATTGGTAAAGATTTCCAAATATGATTTCTAATCTATATATTAGCTGCATATCGAAATTGGCAATTACAAATCATACGGTAAGGGTTTTTTTCTTTTTGTAAAAATACGTTAGGAAAAAAAACAATTATTAATTTTGACCGTTGATCAGACGTTGCAGTGCAGTAAAGCATTCTTTTTCGTTGATCAGACGTTGCAGTGCAGAGGATTCATCACCCAACTTGTTGTTTCTTTTTCTTCCACAGAAATGCTCAACAAGTCTAAACCTTCAGAACCCAATTTTGCTCGCTGAGGAAACGCAAGTTACTTACTTGGCCATTGGCTAGGTTTTTATGGTTTACTAGCAGAGACATTTTGGATTTCTAACTAGCAGAGAGATTTTTGTTGTTGTTGTTGTGAATATTGGTATTGAAGAAAAAGCTTTTATACAGATCTGAAGTTGTCTGTATTTGTCATCTAATCAGGTATTCTCGGTTATCTGGAATTTGGATTTCGGAAGCATATTTGGGGATTTGGGTTTTGCTCGGAATTTCGGTTAAGGATCTGGGGTTTATCTGAATAGAATATTTGTCTTGTCTCTCTGTTTTGTGTCCAATCATTTTGAGTTCAGTCATTTAAGTTGGTGAAGTTAGGTGCTTGGAGTTTAGTGTTACACTTCAAAGTCTGGGAATTTAGGTTCTGTTTTTCTTAATCATGAAAGTTTGGTTTTTTGATTGAGGAGAGTGGTGGTAAAAATGTTAGAATTTGGTCTTCTGATTTAGATGGCAACCCCGGTGCAGGCTCCTACGGAGGAGGTGTCACCGCCTCCACCAATGGCGTCTCCTCCACCGCAGCTGTCGCCTCCACTGCAGCCGTCGTCTCCCGGCGATAATGCCACTTCACCAGCGAGAGAGCCCATTGATGGCAATTCACCGGAGACCCCTAACACTCCAGCTCTGTCTCCTCCTCCTCAGGTGACGTCTGTATTATCACCACCAGAACCTTCTCCCTCGCCACCTCCCCCAAGTGGAGCTTCTCCTCCTCTTATATCACCCGACCCGCCAACAAACCCACCACCACCGCCTGAGAACTCTCCCCCTCCACCTCCAGCACCTGAGCAGCCCCATATTTCTCCACCATCAAGACCATTGGTGCCACCATCGGAAAACTCTCCTTCACCACCTGCACCAAACCCACCATCTACATTAGCCCCACCTTCGCTTTCACCTCCACCCCCATCTCCACGTCCTCCGCCTTCCCCACTAGTCTCAGGACGTCCTCCTCCTTCACAAGATTCAGAAGTTCCGCCTTCTCCACGAGGGTCAAAGCTTCCTCCTCCTCCACGGAAATCAAAACGTTCCGAGCAACCTCCTCCTCCACCAGAATCAGAACGTTCCGAGCAACCTCCTCCTCCACGAGAATCAGAACGTTCTGAGCAACCTCCTCCTCCGGATTCTAAACGTCCTGCTTCTTCACCTCCTCCTTTGAGGATCTCAGAACGTCCTGTGCATCCTTCACCTCCTCCTTCACGGAACTCAGAACGTCCTGTTTATCCTTCACCTCCTCTTCCACCAAACTCAGAACGTCTTGTGCATCCTCCACCTCCTTTTCCACCAGAGGAATTTTCCCCACCTCCCTTACCTTCCAACTCTTCTGCATCACCAACATTGCCATCACCTATCTCAGTTGTACCCCCACAGTCACCTGTTCAAAACACTGTAACAGGTTCAGGTTCTCCTAATCCTGTAACAGATAACTCCAGGGATTCGGGTATTGGTACAGCAGCTGTCGTGGGTGTAAGTATTGGAGTAGCCCTTGTGCTGCTTAGTCTTATCGGAGTTGTTGTCTGCTGCTTAAAGAGACGAAAAAGGAGGCTGTCTGAAATTGGTGGTGGTTATATAATGCCAACACCTATGGATTCCTCCCCAAGATCAGGTAACCTTAGTCTCGTCTGTTTTGTTAGGAAGTTCCCTTTGTCATCCTTAAACTTGCTTAGCAAGCATGGTATGTGTATTGAAGGTTAAAATAGTATACGTGTTTACTTTTAAGCTTTTGTATCAGAGATCATAAATTGGATATTGCTATATATATATTTGTTTGATGGTTATATGAATTCATTTCCTTATCTTTGTTGTCCAGATTCAGCGCTCCTGAAGACACAGTCGTCTGCACTTCTAGCGGGAAATCGGTCTAGCAATCGATCATATTTTTCACAATCAGTTGGTCAGTCGAAGGAACTGTTCTCATATGAAGAACTAGTAAAAGCAACAAATGGATTCTTAGATGAGAATTTATTGGGAGAAGGTGGATTTGGTCGTGTACATAAAGGAGTATTGCCCGATGGAAGACTGGTCGCTGTGAAACAATTAAAAATAGGTGGAGGACAAGGTGACCGAGAGTTCAAAGCCGAGGTTGAGACCATAAGCAGGGTACATCACCGAAATTTGCTTTCTATGGTTGGATACTGCATTTCTGAGAACCGAAGATTGCTTATTTATGATTATGTCCCCAACAACAACCTTCACTTCCACCTTCACGGTAAGCGAGATATCATGACGTATGATCATAAAGACTAACACTGTTACTTATACACTATCTTTGTATGGTCTTTAGCCGCAGGAACACCAGGTCTGGACTGGGCAACACGTGTTAAAATTTCTTCTGGTGCGGCTCGTGGACTAGCTTATCTCCATGAAGATTGTAGGTTGCTGTGACTCTTCCAAAGTTTATTATGAATTGTTTGAATGATCTAAATGGTAAACTTCTACAGGTCATCCTCGCATAATACACAGGGACATCAAATCATCTAACATTCTTTTAGAGGATAACTTTCACGCTCTGGTATACGTTGATTTGCTCTTCTGAACTTCAAAAAGCTGCCGGTAATTAAGATCATGGATATTTATAGTGTTTGATCTCTGATTCTGTAGGTTGCTGATTTTGGCCTTGCTAAGTTAGCTCTCGATTGCAACACACATATTACAACTCGGGTTATGGGAACATTCGGGTAGGCGCTCCTTCAGGTCCCATTCAATATTTCTCAGGAGCAAAATGTCTTTCTGTATATTTTGAAAATCATTATATTAATAAACTATTTGTAAATTATTTCAGCTACTTGGCTCCTGAATATGCATCAAGTGGCAAATTAACCGAGAAATCAGATGTGTTTTCCTTTGGGGTTGTTCTACTGGAGTTAATCACTGGACGTAAGCCGGTGGATACATCGCAACCTTTGGGAGATGAGGGCCTTGTTGAATGGGTATGAGATAAAGAAGCATTTAAACTTTTTAAGATGGAACGGTTTCTTTAATCATTGTTTGCACTAAATGTTTCAGGCTCGTCCCTTGCTTAGCTGTGCCATTAAAACCGAAGATTTTAAGGCTATAGCAGATCCCAAGCTGGGAGAAAACTATGTTGACGCTGAAATGTTTCGAATGATTGAAGCAGCTGCAGCTTGTATTCGCCATTCAGCTGCAAAGAGACCTCGAATGAGTCAAGTACAGACACTTTTCTTTAAAAAACCAGATATTTTGTAATTTCTTTCCAAACCGAGTCTTACATAACAAGCTTCTGGAACTTTTTACAGATTGTTAGAGCTTTCGACAGTCTAGCTGAGGAAGACCTCACCAATGGGATGAGACTAGGAGAAAGCGAAATCATTAACTCAGCTCAGCAGTCTGCAGAAATCAGATTGTTTAGAAGAATGGCTTTTGGCGGCCAAAACTGCAGTACAGATTCTTTCACTCGTATTAGTAATATAAGTAGAGATGAAAACGTGTAGATATCAGATACAAAACCCATGCTGTGTAATTTTTCCGAGAAAGAGAACTCATAGAAGAACCTTTCTTAAAACTTACATTTGGATCCTCTGATTCCAACTATCTTTGGCTAAAACTATCGAAGAAAGGACTTAGGACGAACACCATCTGTAGAGATTGTGTTGTAATTTTGCCGCAAAACAGATCTTAAAACAATAACACTTTACAAGATTTTATCCTTAAATTCAAGTCCTCAGGTTCGTCTTGTCAGGATCAGTGGATGATCAAGATGAGAAATAGGACAAGATGTAAAAAGTGTAATGTCGGATACAAAAGCTGTTCCACTATTCTTACATAAACTTACCTTTCATCTCTGTTCTCTTCCTGCTTTGATGTAACTGCTTGTCCTCTCAATGTTCTTTATGCTAATTATAAACCAGCAAGCTTCTTTATGGTATCACCAAACTTTTCATCACATGTGTCACTGTCACATAATTTGTGGTCAACGGAGTCAACATTTATGCCAAAAATAAGATAAGAAAAGACCGATTTACCATTTGTCGAACCACATTCATGTTGGGAAATAGTCTCAAAGGGAACAACAACTTAAACAGCTACAGTTCTTTTGACGTCCAAGATTCCTAAACATGCCGGTAAATATGTCTCAAAGCCCATGTGATACATTTCGATCATTATTTTGTGTACCTATATTAGCTCTGTAACCTTACAGTTTTGTAAATATCAGAGTAATGGAAGAAGATTGTGGTGTATTTGCAGCAGACTGTGTTGTCCTCTCATGTTGCTGCCAATGCCTTGTCTTACAAGTCACTGCCTTTGTCTTCTTCAAGATTCCCCGTAAACTTGCCCAGAAGATGAAGAAGTGTGTGAAGAGAAGATGCAGAAGAACCTTACAAACAACAATGGAGGATGTCAAAGAGGAGCATTCGTCTGGAAATGGGTTTGCCTTTGGAGAAGCTTCATTAAGATTAAATTGCATTGAAGATATTGAAGGGATGTTGCAGGAACTGCCAATGAACAAAGAGTTCTTGTTTGGAAGCTTCTGGCGACACGAAGATTCTTCTGACATTTTCGACTTCAAATAGTGACAAAACAGATATCATACTCATTGTTCATACTCATTGTATTACCTCCGTCGCATTCGCTGTGTTCTTGAATCATGAATCTAGTAAGAAAATAAAAAAACACAGCGTCGAGAAACGTAACTAAGGGATGTATTATATATCTTTATCTGTAATCATCTAATTGATGTATAATCCTCCATTGTTTTCTAATATAATTACATCTTTCTTAACATACACTGTAAACTCTGGTTTTATTTTTACCGGGCAAGGCCGCAATAAATAGAATTTACCTTTTTATGCTACGCAACACAGTTAAAGAGGCTCTATTCTTTGTAGAATCTTGTACCAATCTACCACTTTTTCTTCCTCCTACAGTTGTCTTATTTACATCCTGCAAAGTATCTAAAACACAAATCACTGAGGAGATAAATATTGGTACTCGTTCATCATTTATCGAGATTCTGGCTGATGAGATCTCATGACCAATGTAGGCCTTACTGATCTCTGTCTCCCCATTTCAATGTTCCCAGAGTTGCTGCACTGATCCTCGTATCGAAGCAGTTGTATGGTCCCATGTGACATTGGAAAAAACCTCATCTGAATAGCAGAGAAGATGAAGTAAGGCATCATTGTAGATAGCACCACAAAGAAAGTGACGATCCAGTAAGAAGGTGCAGGCGCAAGAGCTTCAAGAAAGACCATATAGGCATTTGTAGATACTCTTATTGGTAGGGATCCGTACACTATCAGGAAAAAGTACCATAAAGCCACGGATCCCCAAACCACAAGATGTTGGATTAGAGTGAAGTGACTGATCGTCAATACCATCTGCAAACTCACAACCCACACCACACATGTGTACATTGTTCCTCCTAGAATATCTCTTCCAGCAGTCTTCCCATCATGGTTAAAAGCTTGAGATTCAAGAGAGCTTTTGCAGAGGAAGAAAATGATTACAGCGCTGCAGAAGCCATGGAACATCCAGCCGAGTATCCGGCGCCAACGAAAGAGGAGATTCTGTACACCTTCTTGGTACAATATAGGGAACTGTGACAGCAAACAAAGAAAGACATTGGTAAAGAAATTCACTTCAGCGGTGAAAAGACTAAGCACCTGTTTTAAATTTAAATGATTGTATACCTTTAGACAAAGCGTTGCAGATACGTCCTGGTCGAAGATGCCCAAACAGATGACAGGAAGGGACGAGAAAAAGACGCTATATAGAGATAGATACCAGTCATTGTAAGCCGGCGTTGCTGAGAATGACGTGTATATCTCATATAAGAAGAGAGTGAAACCAAATGTGATGTTCTTGTAGAAGAAGTAACATATCTGCATTTAAGAAAACAGACAAATATTGAGAAAACTAGTCAGAATGAAATATAATGAGACCAAAAGGTCAGTGTCAATCTGAATTTGTAGATTAGACTTATACCATTTTTGAGATTCGCCGGTAACACCAGTGTCCATGGACAAGTAATAAACGCTCCAGATATCTGAATTGAGCAATGGCAATGTCGCTGGACATTACAGCCTGAAAATTTATTAAAATTAGTCAAGGTAATTTCAGCAACAAAAGCTGGAAATGTTTTGTACATTTTTTGGTCGAACCTGCATTCCTTCCACGCCGCTGATACCAACTCCTATATCTGCTTCCTGAAGCATTCCAACATCATTTGCACCATCACCAATAGCCAGTGTCGTCTTACCGCTTCCAGTTTTGACTAGTCTTGTTACCTATGCAATATGAATCTTGAGAAAAAGCTAGCCAGTCTCTACGTATACAACATGTGTGATGGAAGATAAAAGTAAGAACTGACCAGTGCCTTCTGTTTTGGTGATGAACGGCAGCAAATCACTGAAGCACAACCAATGGCTAACTCAAGGAAGATGCCTTTCATATCTTCCTCCAATGCATAAGCAAGTGATTTACCATCAATTATTAAAGCAAAAGCCTCAGCGTTTCCACCAGATGTTATTAGCTGAGCCTTCCCATTAGTTATCTGACGCAGTACATTTTCCTTTAAGGCCTGAAAGTAGCGCAATAAATTTGTTCATCTACATAATCACTAATAATATTATTCCCTACCCATAAATATCAGTGTCCCAGAAAATTTGTGTTACCACTGCAATAGCATCTTTTTCTCCGGATTTTTCTAACTGCTGAATTTCAGCTGTCTCCAAGTTGATTATGATCTGCTTCATATCTCGTCTGAGTAAACTACAAGCGAAGCTGTCGATACCCAGGTGGGTTTAGAGAGTGACTAACAATGTAAACACAAGGATAAAGAGTAGATTTAATCAGGTAGTATCCAAAAATCAATACCCAATATTGATAGCAGTCTCCATCTTGTCTCCAGTCAAAACCCAAATCTTTATTCCTGCTAGAGCAAGCTTATCAATGCAATCAGGAACCTGGATAAAAGTTAAGACAGACAGAGGATGAGAAAAGAATTTCACTTTCCTTGTTCGACTCTGGAAAATTGATTGATTGTATATTGCAGAAGCTTACCCCATTTTGAAGTTTATCCTCAACAGCAGTAGCTCCAAGAAGGACCAAGTCTTTTTCAATCATCTCTGTGACCTGATCTATCAGTGCTTCTCGATCAGCACTAACAGAATTCTTGGCTTCACTGATTTTCTCAGCAAACACCTCGTATTCATTCTTTTCAAGTTCACGATAGGCAAGTATAAGAGTTCTCAATCCATCATCAGCATACTCGTTCACATGGTCCCGGGTTTCTTTTTCATACTTTCTCCCGCTTTCAGAAAGTCTTTCAAACATGACACTGCGCGATAAAAAAAGTTATAATTAATTTTAGAAGAAATTCACTTCCAATATTCTAAAGTCCGGATTGCAAACCTGTCAGCCCCTTTACAAAGTAAAAGGAGTTTGCTATCTTGATCCTGCACTATTACTGACATCCTTTTCCTTGAGCTACTGAATTCAAGAACGTTCAGGACTTTATACAACCTGAAAGGGGAACCCTTTAACTAAACTAAGAAACAGAGAGAAGCCTCTGATGGCATATAATAAATAAAGAAAGATTGATCGACCTTTCAACTTGTTCGCCAGTCACTAGGTCTAGCTCTCTGACGGATATTGTTGTTTGTGTTCTAGTGAAAAATTCAAACCCAAGCTCCCTTGCTGCAATAACAAATGCTGCCTCATCTGGTGATTCAGCCTCGTAGGAGATCTCTCCTGTGTCTTCATCCACTTCAGGTATGACTGTGTGACATACTGCCAATAACTGAAAGAATTTTTGAATGACATCAGCATGCGTTTCCCTGACCCAGTTTTGATTCATTATCCTTTCATCTCTAAAGTTAAATCCTTTCACAGCTGGCTTTGCAGCAACCACATACTCGAGAATACTTCCATTGCTCTGATTCACCAGAGCAGAACCTTTTCTCGTATCCATCTCTACCTCTGTAAGACCACGTCCATAGGCTGTCCCAGCAATAGAACACTTGATGAACTCCATGGAGTTACACGTCAATGTTCCCGTCTTGTCTGAAAGAATTGTACCCACTTGCCCAAGTTCTTCATTCAGATTAGAAGTACGTGCATGTGCTGGCTTGTCAGCTTCCTCGTAATACATATGGATATCCTGGTTAATGAAGATACTCTGAAGAACTTTAACAATCTCTATTGACACATACAGCGATATAGGAATGAAATAACTATTTAACATTAGCGCCGACAGAAAGTGATATATTGCAGCAACAGGCGCCCTCTTTGGGTCAAAGAAGATGCTGGAATCGTCCGGTTTCAGATACCATCTTTTCATTATGCCATTCTGGAAATCATCTCTTGTTGATATCCCAAACCAAACCGAACCAAAAAATGCTAATGATACTACCATGAGGAACATCAGGTATATAATCTTATCCATCTTCTTCTCGATCATGCTTCTTTTTGATGGAGGTTCTGTTGAATTCTGGACAACTTTCGTATCAGGACCTGTGAAGATAACAACGCCATAGATATAATCTGTGTTCCTGAGTTTTGAACCCCTCAGAAGAATCTGCTGTGGTGAGAGAGGGTAGTTTTCTCCCTTAAGCTCCATAGTACCAACAAACGAGTACAGGTTAGCATTCGGGTCCTCGCATTTGATAAGAGCCTCAAAGTCTCTGAAATTGAGCTCTTCACGCAATGACAAAGTAACTTCCAGTCCTTGTTTAAGTTTCAGATTTGTTTCCCCATCAAGATTCATTGTCTCTACATAGCAAACAGCATCATCATAGCTAGAGGAAAGCAGAACAAGGTCTGCCGGGAAAAACTCGTTTTTTTCTACCTTCAATATGTCTCCAACTCTGAGTGTCTTCCATTCCCGAAGATCAAAATTCCCATTGCCACGGTGCACTTTAACTTTTCTGTTATTCACTTCAATATCCTGAAAGGAATGAGAATTTTCAAATAATGAGAAGTTTTTCTATCTGCAAACGAAAAATAGAGTGATCCAACCTAATGCAAAAGTAAGGCCTTTATTCAATAATATATCAGTTCCAATTCTGAGCAATGTATCTTAATCCAATCTAGAACTACGAATTCTGAACAAGATGACAAAACATATATAGACACAGAGCACCATATTAAGATCATCTACTTCAACTCTAATCAATCAACAACCACTCAGACAAAGTACCAGCTGTTTCCGGCGCCAATCTTCTACACCTTCTTTAACCATAGTAGCAAGAATGACGAAAGTCAGCGGAACAATGGCGCTCACAGCGGTATAAGGCGCGAGAGGAGTAAAAGACAAGATCCCAACAACAAGGAAGTAGAAATTGGCAACTCTCCTGAACTGCTCAAACAGTGACTTAGGGAGGAACGTCATGGGAGTGTACTTGGTGGTCCTCACATAGTTGTCACAGTAATTTCTTGAGTTAGCTTCAGGGGAATCAGGTTTGTTGCCAAAAACCACACGAGAAAATCCAGATCGTCCAATTCGTGAATGATCCGGCTTGAAACAAGATTTAGAACCTGTTAATGTGAAAAGCTTGCTAAATTGTAACTTCCTTTTGCGTCTCCTTCCCCTTCCCCCTGCCATTATCTCTCAATTCCACACCTAACAAATATCAGAAGACAGTCATTTCTCATTCAGAAAAAAAAAAAAAAAAAAGACTGTCTTTTCTCATTCAGATTGGAAAAAAAAAAATTAAACTTTCACTCTTTCAGATTCTCTAAAACCCTTCAATTTTATATAGTGCTACATTCTAAGATAATTTACTATACACACAAAATGAGCAAGAAATGTTGTATCGCAAAAGCAATAGGCCGATGCAAACTTGAATATTTGTTCTATAAAATGCCAATGGCATTTGAAGACAAAGAAACCCAGAAAACCAGATTGTTGAAAATCGAATACAAATTGAGGAGACAGTGGACAAGAGAGAAGAGACGATACCGAGTCTTGGCAGAGGCTACGATGAAAGCAGAAAATTCGTGAGGCCTTTAATTTATATGTTCATTCACCTCTAACTTCCCGAGAAAGTTGCACAATTTCTCGGAAAATCTAGTGAAGAAACGAGGAGTCTAGTGGATCAGGGTATAGATATTATGAAATTAGAGGCCAAAATCTGAGGTCAGAATGCTAAAAAGTTCTGGAAGATTTAAATTTGTAATCCTCTGTATTTGGGAAATTGGGGTTTTAAGCACAAAACAAAAGTCTTGGGATTTTTAAAGCACGAACCCGAATTTCAACATCCATAGACTTTTCGTTTTCGTAGCCTATGAAGAAAGAAACAACGACTAAATGCTAAAATTATCTTTATAATAATCAACTTTGACTATATAGCAAATCAAAATGTTAATAATTTCTATTAAAAGAATTTCCAAATAAAACTGATGTTGAAGGAGTCTAAAGTTCATGCAAAGAACGTCTGAAAACCAAAATCTAGAGTTTGAAGCAGACACGATCAAAAGAAACTTGTCTTAACTAAGAATTTGCGTGCAAATGCGCAATCTAACATAACTTTTAACAGAAAACGAGACTAGTGAGCTTCTCACACAAAGCTTAATTAAACATAAGCATGGGCATAAAATCCGAATCGAAACCAATCCGAAAAAAAATAATCAAACCCAAACCAAATCCAAAAATATTTTAATGGGTCATATATTTATATACCCAAAAAACTGAACTTGAACCCGAACCGGAACCGAATTAAGAACTGAACGGATACCCGAAATATTATTGTTAAATTTAAGCTTTTATAAACTTATTTCTATTAAATATTTACTAATTTTAAGTTTTTATATAGAATTATATATAAATATCTGAACCCAAACCCGATCTGTAAATATCTGAATCCAAATCCGACCCAAAAAATAGAAATACTCGAATGGGTCCTACATCAATAGAACCGAATACCCGAAACCCAAAAAGACCGAACCCAAACCCGAACGGGTATCCGAATGCCCAGACCTAATTTTAATAGATGATATATACATTAATACATAGAAACCTGAGTTAAATGACCTACTCATCATAACTTATTTATTGGATCCTTAGTTATCATATGAATTCTAGAAATGCCAAAATGTAATAGTTCCATATCGGAAGTTTGGACCATTATAATCTATTATATATAAGATAATGGGATCTCCACTCATAGTCAATTGTTTATGAGTTGGAAACTCATAATTCTATATGATATCATAGTCTAACCTAAATTTTTAGGTTTTTGTTTTGATCATTTATTCTGTTTCGAATTCATGGAGATTCAAACTATTGATGAAGGAGATGGTGGTGCATACGGATGAAGATGTTGTTAAGCTTCCTACTTCTTAATAATTTAGTTTTCTTCTTTATTTATTATGTTATGATTTTGCTAGAATGTAATTATCTCACATCGGAAGTTTGGACAATTCTAATCAACTATATATAAGATAAGGGTATCTCCACTCATTGTCAATTGGTTTCAAGTTTGAATCTCATAATTTTACATGGTATCAGAACCCAAGATTTTGCCTCATCAAACATGCATGATATGCGTCTTTTGTGGGTCTGGCCCAACATGCATGCATCATGATGTGTGTATTGTGGTTTTTCGAGATATTCGGTTATACTACCTATCATTTTGAGGGTTAGAATGTAATTGTCCCATATCGGAAGTTGGGACAATACTAATCTACTATATATATAGGATAAGAGTATCTCCACTCATTGTCAATCGGTTTCGAGTTGAAAGTCCATAAATTTACATGGTATCATAGCCCAAAATTCTGCCCCATCAGACATGCATGATGATATGCGTCTATTGTGGGTATGACCCAACATGCATGTATCATGATGATGCGTATATTGTGGTATTTCAAGATGTTTGGTTAAACCACCTATAATCTCGAGGGGACGTTTTAGAATGTAATTGTCCCTAATCGGTTCTAATCTACTATATATAAGATAAGGGTATCTCCATTCATTGCCAATTGGTTATAAGTTGGAAGCCCATAATTTACATGGTACCAGAGCCCAAGATTCTACCCCATCAGACATGAATGATGATATGCATCTGTTGTGGGTCTGGCCCAACATGCATGTATCATGATTGATGCGTATGTTGTGGTCTTTCAAGATGTTTGGTTATACACCTATCATCTCGAGGGGATGTGTTAGATTGTAATTGTCACACATCGAAAGTTGGGACAACTATAATCTACTATATATAAGATAAGGGCATCTCCACTCAAGTCAATTGATTATGAGTTGGAAATCCAAAATTTTACATGGTATCAGAGCCCAAGATTCTGTCTCATCAGACATGCATGATGATATGCGTCTGTTGTGGGTCTGGCCCAATATGCATGTATCATGATTGATGCATATGTTCGGTAATACCACCTATCATCTCGAGGGGACGTGTTAGAATGTAATTGTCCCACATCGGAAGTTGGGACAATTATAATATACTATGTATAAGATAAGGGCATCTCCACTCACTGTCAATTGATTCTAAGTTGGAAGTCCAAAATTTTACATAATATCATAGCCCAAGATTCTCCCTATCAGACGTGCATGATAATATGCGTCTGTTGTGGGTCTGGCCCAACATGCATGTATCATCCTAATGCGTATGTTGTGGTCTTTTGAGATGTTCGGTTATACTACATATCATCTCGAGGGGGCGTGTCAGAATATAATTGTTCCACATCGGAAGTTGGGCTCATTCTAATCTACTATATATAAGATAAATGACTCTCCACTCATAGTCAATTGATTCTAAGTTGGAAGCTCATAATTCTACATATTGAGACTTGAAAATCAATTTCTATTAATTCTATAATCTTGTGTTATTAGGTCTACAATCTGTTTCAATAATTAGATCGACAAGATTTGATTCAAAGTATAAATTTCACTTTAAACTCCATTTTAATATATATTATTATATATTGAAAAATAATCAAATCTCAAATGATAGATTAATTAGCTTAATCATTTACTACTATTTGACTGATTAGATCTCCAATCTTACAATAATAATTTAGATATGCCTATTTTTAACACGCTTAATTACGACGGGACCAGACTTTCAATTTATAAGTTGTTTTTTAGAGAGTTTTGTTCTAATTTTGTAAAAAGTACTTAGATTTTATGGTTGCTTTTTGAGTTTAAGGACTACCAACAATCAATTCAGTGAAGTTGTAATTATAGTCGAATTTGGATTGAGAACCTCTAAAGTTTAACCAAGATTTTTATGAATTTTTTGACTGAATTATCTTTGTGTTTTCAGTTGTAGTAGTGGTGGATTGCTTTGATTTCTCTATACTTCTAGTGGTTCCTTAATACTTAATAAAACATTTGTTAAACAAGAAAATTCTAATTTTATACTAAGATTTTAACATTTGAATCATATAGTTCTCTCAATAGCTAATGAAACATTTGTTGAACAAAAAGCTTCTATATTTGTACCAATATTTAAATATTTGAATCGTAAGGGTTTTATAATACCTGTTGAACAAGAAAATTCTAGCTTTATACTATAATTACACATTCGAATTGTGTAGGTTTCTTAATATAGAATAAAGCATTTGTTGAACAAGAAAATTCTAGTTTTATACTAATATTTAAAAATTTGAAAAATATGAGTTTCTTAATCTCTAATGAAGCATTTGTTGAACAAGAAAATTCTAAGTTTATACTAATATTTAAACATTTGAATCATATAGGTTTCTTAATATCTAATTAAGCGTTTGTTGATCAATTTTTTTTTGTTTCATACTAATATTTTAAATATTTGAATCACAAGGGTTTCTTAAAATCTAATGAAGCAGAAGAAAAAAATCTATTTTTATACTAATATTAAAACATTTAAATCATATGAGTTTCTTAATATCTAATTAAGCATTTGCTGAACAAAAAAAAATCTTGTTTATATAGTAAAATTTAAATATTTGAATCATATGGGTTTCTTAATATCTAATGAAGCATTTGTCGAATAATCCGTGAATAATCAATATCAAGGAGATTTCCTAGGGCGATTTCCAGCGGTCTCACCGAAGAAGAGTTTTCGACGGTTCTAAGGCGAGGAGAGGTGCGATTTTCTCCGGTGAGAGCAGCGGTGTCACAAGTTCTAGAAGGAAGAGCTTCAGGAGTGGGCGATTTCCTGAGTTAAGTTTTCACTGAAGAAGCATTTTTGGTGGTTCTAAAGCGAGGCAAGGTGCGATTTTCTCCGGTGAGAGCAGCGGCATCTGGAGGTCTAGAAAGAAGAGGTTCGGGAGTGATGAGGAGTTTTGATTCCCAGAGATTTGCGTGATATGTGAGGCGAATCTTAGTAAAGGGGTTTTGTAGAGGGTTTCGGGAGAAGGGCTCGAGCATGTGTGGGTGTGTTTTGCTCTGATCTAAAATGGATCTCAGATTCTTCCCATCATGAACGGTGTGTGGTAACGAGTTATATTAAACCCTAATCCAATTTTCTCTTTTCAATATGTTTACCTAGATGAGGGAATTAGGCTAATTCCTTTGAGCTTTAGCAATATTTCGATTCCAATATTGAGTCAGGGGAATGATTTCACTTTCTCTTAAAACCTTACCTTCATAGATAGTGATTCTGGAAGGGTCCTGATGGTTCGGTATTCTCCTCAATCCGAGATTATAAGGTTTCGAGAGAGTTTGGTATTATCGTGGTTAAGAGTTTCGAGAAAGATGCTCAATAGCTTATTTGACTACAGGTTCTGGTTCATCTTGTTAAAACCAGTAGTTGTACTGGCGTTTACGAGTAGTGATAGTAAGAATACGAGTATTGTGGCTAGTTTATATATGAGCATAGTCTCGGCCTCAATTCAGGTTTTTAAGGTTAACCGCAACAATGAGTATCTTTGTTTCGGGTGGAATTTGTTGGGGTTGGATGGAGATACAGTAATCAGAAGTCCAGTTAAGGTTATAGGACTAATTCAATCCGGTTGTATGCAGTTGAATTTTTTGGAATTTGTTGGGGTTTGTCAATTTTGTCAAAGGTTGATATGGTTGATCTTGGTATTAATGGATAACATGTTCTTAGGATTTTCACTGTTCTGCTAGAGATCCGTAAGGTCGGAGACTAATTGGTGTGTGTTATGTGCGTCATGCCTCAGATGGGGAGTGGTTCACAATAAGCAATCTGGGAGTGTTCAACACGAGCAATTACGCTCAGATGCCATAGAGGTAAGGCAGATATTTTTGGACAATTTTTTTATCTCAGTCATTAGTTTTAGATTGTGGTTATCCTAGGAGCACATATCTATTTGTTGGTTGGGTTTTTGCATTTTTGAATTTGGCTCAGGAATTTTGGTGCAGAATTTCCGTAGTTTCTAAGCGTGTGATAGTTGTTAGTTGCAATTTTCAGGGATTTTTGGCTATTAGAAAGAAAAATTTGTTTCGTAGATGGGAATGGTTTTTAAATTAAAAAACTCTCAAGGAAGCGGATAATTTGTTTCTGTTAGGTTCCCTAAAATGTAGGTCTAGGTTGAGCCTAAAAAGTAGGTTGACGATAGACTTTTTCAGTGTGTGGAGTAAGTATATAAACAAAAGCGGGAGAGTATTGAGTTGTGCTTTATATATATACTCTAAATTAAGGGGCAGCTGTGAGTTTTGGGTTATAGAATTACCAATGTCTCAATTGAATCTACATATGATGTCTATGGAGTCTAAGTCACCTCCTAGTGTTTTAAAAATTAGGATACCAAAAATTGATAATTTTGCCTTATTGGCGAGAAGTTCAAAAGTGATGATGGGTCGTTTTCTGAATCCACAGGTACAGAATGTGGATACATTCCTATTTCGAATGCCGCAATTTTGGAACGTAGTGGGGCGAGTTCAAGGCCTTAACTTAGGCAATGGGCGCTTTCAGTTTGAGTTCCAGAAATAGACGGATATGGTAAGTGTTCTAGACAATGGATCTATCAATTTTGATGGTTATGGAAAGTCATGGCAGACGCAGACTATCCTAATTTTATACATTTAAGGATTAGAATTACTGGAATACCATTTGAATATAGAGTAGACGAAATTTATCGCTTAGTTGCTAGTTCAATAGGATTGGTAATAAGGATAGGGGTAGTAAAGGGGCAAGTTCTTCTAGAACTTGCCTGTTCGAAACCTCTGATTTTTCCGTTGATATTAGATTTTTAGGAAGGGAGGAGTCCAAGATAATGTTCGAGTATAGAAGACTAGAGGGTTATTGTCCTCTCTGTTATAGGATGACACATGCAGTCACGACTTGTTATAAGTTGAAATTTGAGAGTAGAAAAGTGGGTCTTGATAGGAAAAGGAATTTAGGTCATGCTGAACGAAATAAAAGTTTCAAAGGAGCAGTACTAGGGGGTAAACGGAATTCTGGTAATTTATCCAAGGCTATGATGACCATAGGAAATTCTGTGGGAGAGAAGATGGGTCGAGGTGCCTCTGTATCTAGTCTAAACCTGGTAGCACGTGAAAAGGTTATTACATTACCTAATCATATTGCGAATCAATTCTGTCTGGTTTTGGGACTAACATTTTTGGTTAATTCTCAGGAAATTGAAACAGTTGTGGCCAATCTGTCACTGTCTGCTAAGAAGGTACATAGGCCCCTTTTCCAAGAGAATGTTGATGAAACTCTAGATGATGATGTTGGTATCACGATGGTTTCAGATCAGGTAGAGGGTTCTGGTTCAGAAAAGATGGAGATTAATGAGGAGCTGACTCGTTCGACGACTATGCAGTCGGATGTGAAGCAGAATGTTGAGTCCACAGGGACGTTGCAAGCAGTTTCTAGCTCATTGGAGTAGAATGTTCTAGACGAAATAACTTTGGAGGCTGTTTTACACAGTCAACAAGAACTAACCAAAGCAGAGGCTGCCCAATTCCATGAAGAACTGGCTGCAAAACTGCATAAATGTAAAGAGGCCAGACTTGTAAAGCCGCCGTTGGGAGCTGGAAAGCCCGGGACTCAGGCTACGACGCCTTTGCCAGGTGTTTGTACGAAAAAGATGGTGCTGGTATGGACAATGTCACCTAGGAAGACGCCTAGGAATGTCAAGTCTAAAGAGGACAAGCTTAAGGAGCAAGATAAAGGCTCCATGAAATTTAATTTATGACTTTCCAGTTTTTATGTTGGAATTGTCCAGATATTGGCAATAAAATTTCAAGAAGTTATTTGCGTGACATTTTGAAATTGTTTAAACCAGATTTTTTATTTTTATCGGAAACTAAAAATAAATTTCAATTATGGGAAAATATTCAATTGCACTTGGGTTACAGATTCCTGACAACAGTTGAACCAGTAGGGGTTAGTGGTGGTTTAGCCCTATTTTATCAAGACACATACAATGTTGTAGTAAATTACAAAGATACAAATATGATAGATATATCATTAGATATCTTAGGTGTTAGATCACATATTACATTTTTTAATGGTGAACTTGTTCAAGGCAATCGATGTCAGGTTTGGGAACGTCTTACACGAATGGGTATTACTAGAATAGGACCATGGATAATAAGTGGTGATTTTAATGAGATTTTTGGTAATCATGAAAAGCAAGGAGAGGCTCAGAGGAATTTATCCACGTTCATGCCATAATCAAATGCTCCGAGATTGTGGCCTTCTAGAATTACCAAAGATTGGAAATTATTGGTCCTGGAGAGGTGTACGTAGTATCATAATAGTCAGGTGTGTTCTAGATAAGGCTTTTGGCAATGGTGGTTGGCATGAGATATTCCTAAAAGCAGAAGTTCAGTAGTTGGATATGATAGGCTCGGACCACATACCTATTTTAGGGAAATTTCAGGATCAGTCTTTTAGGACAAGAACTAAATACTTCTGTTTTGATAAGCGGTGGATTGGGAAAACTGGGTTCTGAGATATTATTGAGCGGAGTTGGAATGGTACAAGTGTTAGTTGGGTCGTCTCCTTTTCAAGAAAATTAGAAACTGTCGATGGGAAATTTCTCATTGGCGTAGTGAAAATGTACAACTTGGGAAACAGAAGATATTAGAGTTGAAAAAAGTGGTCGAAAAGTATAATAGTGGTTCCACAATATCACTTACTACTTTAGAGGAAGCCAATGCAAATCTTAAGCAGGCATATATAGATGAGGAGGTCTACTTGAAACAGAAAAGTAGGAACAAATGGCTAAAAGAAGGTGATGAGTATCCAAATTCTTCCATACTCTAGTCAAACAGAGAAGGGTGTGTAATAAAATAACGGGTTTAATTGATAGTCGGGGAAATAGGGTTGCCAGAGAGGAAGAAATGTTCATTGAAGCAAGGTCTTATTTCTCTGAACTTTTTACTAGTAGTGGATGTCTTAATATTCAGGTTAATGAGGTGGAGAGGCAGATTACAGATGTAGATAATCAGTGGTTGATGCGACCCACTAACGACTTGGAAGTTAAAACAACCCTGTTTTTTATGGATTCAGATAAAACTCTGGGACCAGATATATTAACAGCCAATTTCTACCAATTTTCATGGGACATAGTTAAGGAGGATTTGGTTTCTCTGGTGAATAATTTTCTACAGTCTGGTTGCTTTGAGAAATCTTTGAATCAGACTAATATATGTCTAATTCCAAAAATTCTGCAGACAAATAGGATGGTTGATTTTTGGCCAATTAGTTTATGTAATATTAGGTACAAGGTTATCTTCAAATTTTTGTGCTTGCGACTTAGGAGAATCCTTCCAAAGCTGGTATCAGAGACGCATTAGACATTTGTTGCTGGGCGTTTGATTTCTGATAATATTTTGATCGCTCAGGAGATGGTCCATGCTTTACGTACTAACAGTGCGGTAAGCGGGGAATATATGGCTATAAAAAATCACTTGAGTAAAGCATATGATAGAGTTGAATGTAATTTTATAGCAATTTTGTTGGAAAAATTAGGTTTTTGTGAACGATGGATTGTTGTCTTATATTGTATATAACTAGTGTTGAATACTCGATCATAATCAACGGGTCCCAGGAGGGTGAATTGTCCCCGGCCGAGGATTACGTCAAGGGGACCCACTATCGCCATATTTATTTATATTGTGTATGAAGGTACTAATAGCTAAAGTGAATAAGGTTGTTCAACAACATCTTATAACTAGTATTCAAATAGCATGCGGTAGTCCGATAATATCCCACTTATGATTTGCTGATGATAGTTTGTATTTTTGTAAAGCTACCAAAGGGGAGGCCACACAAATACTTACAATCCTGAAAGAGTAAGAGCTAATTTCTGGACAGAAAATAAATTTTGATAAGTCATCAATCCAATTTGGTAAGAAAGTTGGGTTTGAGAGAATAGCAGCAATCCAACAAATAGTAGGGGTTAGGAATCTGGGAGGAATGGGGATGTACCTAGGGCTCCCAGAGAATATATGTGGTTCTAAAGCAAGAGTGTTTGCTTACGTTGCAGATAAATTAGAGGCGAGAGTAGCTTGTTGGTCGAAACGGTTTTTATCAAAGGTTGGTAAGGAAATATTGATAAAATCGGTTTTAACCGCTCTCCCAACTTACGTTATGACGTGTTATCGGCTTCCAAAATCTGTTTTACAAAAAGTACAGGCGGCCATCGCAAAGTTTTGGTGGGCGAATTCGGGGTCTAATGGAGGTATACATTGGAAAAATGGGAGGATTTGTGCATGTCAAAATCCGAAGGAGGATTGGACTTCCGTATTTTAAAGGATTTTAATACAGCATTATTGGCAAAGTAGATTTCGAGATTATTGGAGTTCCCTGACTCACTGTTGGCTAAAGTGTGGAGAGGGAAATATTACATGGATAAGTGCATAATGGAAGTATCTTTGAAAGGATGGTCCTCATATGGTTGGCACAATATTATCTCAGCCCGACCACTGATAGCTAATGGCTTATTTAGAAGATTGGTGATGGTAAACTAGTTAAGGTGTGGAAGGATTCATGGATTCCAGATATCTCTCCAAGACCGGCACTTTGGTATGATTTATACTTATTTCCAGATCTTACGGTTGATTAATTTATTGATCAGCGAACTGGTTCATGGAATGAGATATTAGTTCGTCAGTATTTTGACCCACGGGACGTAACACTGATTTTGGCTACTCAGATTCAGATAAGATAGCGGTCGGATTACTGGGGGTGACATTTCACAAAGACTGGTAGGTATTCAGTCAAATAAGGTTATAGTTTAGCGGAAGGGGGTCTGCGGGCTGAGCGGCAGCAATTTGAGCCTTCTTTTGACATTTTCTATGATAAAATTTGGCGATTAAATTGTCCCAATAAAATAAAATATTTCATTTGGCAGACTTTGTCAGGCAGCATTCCAGTTTTACATAGTCTTATTAAGCGTGGTCTGGGTGGTGATCCTAGGTGTCCGCGATGTGGGGCGGAGTTTGAGACGATTACTCACGTGTTATTTGAATGCCCCCAGTAATCCAAGCTTGGGCTTTGTCTCCCTTACCTTCGGCTCCGGGAGTGTTCCAAGAAAAATCAGTTTGGTATAATCTAAACTATCTATGTTGGAGGGTTCCGAGTGAGGTTGATTATGGGATGTTCCCTTGAATTATTTGGCAGATTTGAAAATAGAGAAATGTTTTTTGCTTTTCAAATGAGGATTTAGATCCTAGGTTAATTTTGGCAAGGGAAATGTCCGATTATAAGGAATGGTCTCAAACCCATATAATTAATAAGTTCCTGGTAGATCACATATGGTCTTCGTTTGGCTCATGTAAGTCAAAGATAATATTTCCAACCACAGCTAATATCGGGTTCACAGGTTTTAAGTGTTTTGTGGACGCGTCCTGGAAGGCCACCGATCTACATACGTGTTTCGGTTGGGTTTGTTTTCCAGATTCAATGGACGAAGTATTTACGGGAGTGGAGAGAGGTCATGCTATTGGTGGCGTGTCAGATAGCGGAGGTGGAGGTGTCAAAAGACTGCGAGACGGTGCTACACATATTCCAGCGACCAGAGGAATGGCGACTGTCTGCAGTTTTCTCTTCATGTTCTTTAACTGTGATCCAAAAGTCTTTGCATTATAAAGCGGACGCTCTAATTAGGTTGAGTCGGATGTCCGCGGTATAATTCTCGGCGGGTTGGGTTGTCTTTTTTATCGTTTCATCTTAATATGAGTTTGACGTTAACAGAAAAAAATGAAGCATTTGTGGAACGAAAAAAGTCTAGTCTTACACTAATATCTATACATTAGATTCATGTGGATTTTTATAATATCTAATGGAGCATTTGTTGAACATGAAATTTCTAGTTTTTAGTGATATTTAGTGTTTGATTAATTACTTAGTATTTTGCTATTAACAGATATTTTGTTTATAAAATTATTTTTAAAACGATTATTTATAGATAGTTGTTTGAATTTATTTATACTTATTTAAAAAATCATTTCAAGCAAAATGATTTGTAATTGTTTGGGAAATGATCGTCGTTTATAAATACAACGATTATTTATTTTTGCATTTTAATGTATTATTATAGTTTAAAAAAAAATATAATTTATATTATGAGTTAAGAAGAATATTCATTTGTTTATATTCATTTCTATTTGAAAAACAATCATTGAAATATATATATATATATATATAATTTTAACTTATGTTATTGCATAAATTTTAGATTTTTTTAATTCAAATTTTACTTATAATATTTTTTTATATTACAAAAATGTTATAGTATTACTAATTTACATTAATTTTCAAAATGACATTTTTTTTAGTGACTATTTTTTTTTTCCAAGTGTTCGTTTCTAATAATATACTAATAGGACCTTTAAACATTGGAAAAATATATTAAAAAAATCTGAAATATCAAAGTTTCGCCGAACGGAAACCGGCAAAAAACATAATTATACTAATACCCAACAATAAGTTTTACTGCAAATTAAAAACCCAACCTTTGAAAATATGAGCAATTTAAACTTTATCTTTTAACAGATTTTAAAACGCTATGTTTCATTTTAATGGTAAAACATCGAAAATATTACAAATAAAATCCTAATTATTAATATTCCTTATAAAAAAACTCTCAAAAATAATTATGATTTGTATCAACACCCAACAATAAGTTTTAAATGAGATCAAAATTCAGCCTTCTGTAGTTTAGAATTTAAACCCTAATTTTTGATAAATTAAATGTATAAAAGATTTTGATGTTTTATTTACAATGTTTTCGTTGAATGAAGCGTTGTGTTTTTTAAAATCTGTTAAAGATTTGACTTTGTCATAAGTTAGGTTTAAATTGCTCTGATTTTAAAAGTTGGATTTTAATTTGAGGTAAAACCTACTATAGGATGGTTTTTTGTTCAGGGGTTCTTTAAGTGAAATCTTGATACTTGAGGAGTTTTTCTTTTGCAATTTTCCCCTTAAATATTTAAATCATATGAGTTTTTAAGTCTAAAACCAAATATGAAAGCAATTTTCCCCTTATCAAGGTCTAATTTTTTATAAGCTTTGTTTAGGCATCAAATGATCGGATGTATTTTTAATTTCGTCATTTTAAAAAGAATTGTATATTTTATTTCTTTTTTTATCGGTCAAGTTTTTGAATAGGTTTCTTTTTGCGGTATTGTGCAGTTTGAATTATTGGACTCATTTTACCCAGTTTAGCAACTATTTTTTTAGGTGTGAGGTACAATTCTTCTTCATAAGAATAAGAAGTTATGTTACAACTTGAGCTTCATACAATAACTAGTGGTTTTGATATTCGGGTTTGGGGTCAAAAATATTTTCTAAATCTTTTATATTCAGTTTCAGAATTATATTGTTTTTTGACGGTTTAGTTTTCAGGACATCTTATCTTTCATTTGTTTACATTTTAAAGTTATTATGTATTCTATTAAATTTTTGTCAATAATTAGATCATCAAAATCCAATCCATAGCCTAAATCTCATATTCTAAAATTCCTTTTTAATTTATTAGGATAGTGGAGAAAAATCAAATTTCGATAATTGAGTTATTAGCTGGATCATCGTAATCACAAAACTGAGAGTAAGTCCGTATGTTCGTGTTTGTTTTTGTTTATCAAGAAGAAAAAGAAGAAATATAAAAGCAACGGATTTTAGACTTGTACAAAAAATGCCGTAGCCTATGGTTGGTTAATTGCGGTTAACTTTAGAGATGATGGCTTTGTATTTGATCCAACAATTGTAGTCATCTTCAATTTATGGATTCCTAAAATTCTTCCGATTTCGTCGGAAATTACTAAACTCTAAAATTAGCCAAAACACGGATCACAAGTGAGTGAAATGCCGTCGCAAATACTCCACATCTCGTCACATCTGTCACCTAAATCCTCACCTTCCACGGAAATGATGTTCAAGCCTTTGATTTACGATGATCCTTCAACCAAACTCCTCGCTTCTTCTTCTCGATTTGATGACGACCACTCCATTTCTACTATCAAGCCTCTCCTCTCCCGCGCCGCCAGTTACAACGGCTTCATCACGGCGAACACGTCGTCTTCTGGTGATGGATTAAGTGGATGGTATCAGAACAGACGGCGACGATCCAATAGCGACAACTGTCTCTGTGCGTTTCCTGATGATACTAATGGAAGCGACGGTGGTAGTAACAGCGGCCCTCAAACTATTGCTCAGGAGGTTGGCCACGCCGCTGCCGAGACCTTCTTGTTGACTCGTCTGTGCTTGAAGCTCCTGAGCTATCTTGGGTATCTATTTCCCTTTCTTAAGTTATTTGTGAGAATTGCTGAATCAAAATGAAATCGTATTTCGCATATATATATATACATATATATATAAAAAGTGATCTTTATTGTTGGTTTGCATGATTATTGGTAAGATCGATTGATTACTGATCAAAAACTATCATTCAGGGTAGGTTATAGATGGATCACGAGATTACTAGCACTTGGATGTTATGCCTTCCTACTGATGCCAGGCTTTATTCAAGGTTCGTAAACTCTTTTTAGGGCTCTATATTTCTCTCTATTTAAAAGATAGTAACCATAAGTTTCCTTGCTAAAAGGTTCAGACTTTAATTTGCAGTCGGATATTACTATTTCTTCTCTCCTCACGTCCGCAGGAGTATAATTTACGGTGATCAACCAAGAAACAGGTCATAATCGCTAACTACTAACTAGTTTTTCGCTCTATTCCCCGTTTAGATCACTCTAGATGTTTGAAGATGCATCACGTTTTGTTTGTTGATATAAGTGGTTTTGTGATTTGTACAGGCTCGACTTGTATCTACCTAAAAATTCCAGTGGTCCAAAACCGGTCGTGGCATTTGTTACTGGTGGAGCCTGGGTTATTGGGTTAGTATAAGACCTAATGGACACAATTTCAATTAGTGCGTTGAGGAAGAGGAGAAAAACTGAAAATGTCCTTACAGAATGTCATGTATTAATACAGTTATAAGGCGTGGGGTTCTCTCTTAGGACAGCAGTTATCAGAAAGAGATATTATAGTGGCATGCATAGATTACAGGTAAATATGCGTGCTTTGAGGGTATTTATTTCTGGCACTCGAATGTGGTCCATTTTCATTTACAATTTTTCGATCTCATTGACAACATCTCTTCGTACGCAGGAATTTTCCTCAGGGATCTATTAGTGACATGGTCAAGGATGCTTCTTCTGGCATCTCATTTGTTTGCAATCATATTGCTGAATATGGAGGTGATCCAAACAGGTATTAATCCTGTCAACTATTTGTAGATATGGAAGTTCTCAAATAGTTTTTTTGCTCACTGATTTTTGATCTTTTTGCTGTGTAGAATATATCTGATGGGCCAGTCTGCTGGTGCACATATCGCGGCTTGCACCATTTTAGACCAGGTCATTAAAGAGTCAGGGGAAGGGGACAGTGTCTCTTGGAGTAGCGGACAAATAAATGCTTATTTTGGTCTGTCTGGAGGGTAAGCAAGATCTTTTCTTTTGGTCATAGAGCTCAAATAACAGTTATTAGAACACGTACCATACATTGGAATTCAGACATGTGTCGAAAAGTTGTTAAATAAAAGTTTATGTACTTGCCTGATTATAAATACATACATATACTAATATATAACACTCAGGAATTTCTTAAACACCACGTTCTTCTGTAGAAATGCTAGGCAATTCTTAGAACCCTGAAGATATGGTCACATATCAGCGTAAAGAAGCAAGTAGATTCCTGTCTTCTATCCAATTAAAGCCAAAGAACATTAATTTGAGGCCTCTGATCATCTTTTGTCTATTCTTAGAAAACTTTTTGATCGTGATCTGCAGGTACAACCTTTTGAGCCTTGTGGACCACTTCCATAGCAGGGGGCTGTACCGTTCCATCTTTCTGAGGTATAATACTTTCACTTTTCCAGTCTTAGTATAGCTTAAGCTAGTCACCTGATCAGTAGAGCAAGCAGCCTGATATATTACAGTTTTATTTTATGTGTGACTTTTGTTTTCCCTCAGCATCATGGAAGGAGAAGAATCATTAAGGCAGTATTCTCCTGAAATTGTAGTGCAAAACCCAAATCTCAAACATATCATTGCTCGTCTCCCACCTTTTATTCTATTCCATGGTACTGCTGACTACTCCATCCCTTCAGATGCAAGGTATGGTTTAACTTTCGTAGCCTTATGTGTACTTGTCTGTCTCATGTATTAAAGACGGTTGATATGATGATTAAACTTCTGGTTTGATATCCTTGCAGTAAATCTTTTGCTGAAGCCCTCCAGAGGCTTGGAGCGAAAGCAAAAGTGATTCTTTACGAGGGGAAAACACACACGGATTTGTTTCTTCAGGTACACCGTCAGACTTTTTGAGATATGAATGCCTGGTCGTACAAGGACCTGAATTTTGATATAGAGATTTGGTTATCTATGTTAGGATCCAATGAGAGGTGGAAAAGATGAGATGTTTGAAGATATAGTATCAGTGGTATTGGGAGATGAACAAGAAGTGATTGGTAAGAGCGTAGACAGAAGGCGTCTTGTGCCTGAATTCATGTTGAAGTTGGCTCACTGGGTCAGTCCGTTCTAACTCTCACATGCTTTAGCTTTCAAGAGATGAGAGGTAGTAAACTCCTTCCAGTAATTCAGATGGGTCAGTGTGCATATTACTTAACAAGGACACAGATCCAGTGTACGTTGACGACACAGTATGATTTTGATATTTGATGATGACGATATTGTAATTGCATTACAGTTAGCAATACACTGATTATTGACTTTGTCTCTTTAGAAAATCTTGGCTGCACTTGACTTTTTAATCGTTATACAAAGTGCAATAGTCATCAAACAAATTACTAAGATCCAAACAGTCTCAACTTTCAAGTACAGGATAGTAATAAAGGCAAGGAAGCAGATTGAGGACAAGGTTGAATAAGGAGTCATAGACACATTAGATAAAAACAAAGCAAGATCAGACAAGAAACTCTTGGACCCTCGAATTTTTAGTATCCTACTTTTGCAAAATTCACAGGGTTTGTACGTTTTGATATTATCTTTAACCAGTGTTCCTCATTCCAGCTGCAATACCATTAATGGTGATGAGTAATGCATCCCTGAGCTTGTTGTTGTCGTCATCACGTCTAAGCCTCTTGAGGATCTCAACCTGCAGCATGTTCATGGGGTTCAGATACGGAAGTCTACTCTCTATTAGCTTTTTCAAGCTCCGGTTGTTCTCTGAGAGCTTTTCATGGCTGCTTATCACAAGAACATACTTCTCAGTAGTCAGCAATTCCTTCCTCAGCTCACTACCAATTCCTCTTCTGTTCTCTGAGACAAGCTCTGCATCGTAGTGTTTGGCTATTGGGATATCTGCTTTAGCTAATACCATCTCTATAACGTCAATGGTCGACTGAAAGAAGGGCCATTCTTTGTACATTTCTTGGAGATCATTTGCGTGACCTTTCTCACATACCCCTTTCAGACCAGCTCCTACACCGAGCCAAGCTGGAAGGACAAACCTTGTCTGGGTCCAAGCAAAAACCCAAGGGATAGCTCGAAGATGTCCAATACCCGATGAGCTCTTTCTTCTTGTTGGCCGGCTTCCTATGTTGAGGAAACCGAGCTCGGCCTGAGGTGTTGCCTCTTGGAAGTAGGAGAGGAATTCTGGGTTTTCATAGACCATGCTCCTGTAATTTTGGCAGCTGATGTTGGAGATATCTTCCATTAGGCTTCTCCATTTTTCTTCTCTTGGTGGCTGAGAAGGCTGCAATGTAGCAAGCAGCACTGCAGTTGTGTAAATCTCTAGCTGCCTAACAGCCGTCTGTGGTAACCCAAATTTTGCTTGCACCATCTCGCCTTGCTCTGTGGTACGGAGAGTACCCTGCAAAAGTCAATGCAAGACTTGGTGCGTGAGAACTTTGGTTGAAAAGAGAGAACCTCCACATGGGAAACTAACTCACCATTACAGACCTGGAGATTGGGATTGTATGGCCAAGTAAGTTGGGCCACCACCTCGGCCAATACTCCCTCCTCTTCCATGGAATAAGGTAATTTTAATTCCAAATTCATTGCAAGCTTCCACAACATCCTCCTGAGCTTTGTAAAGTTCCCATGCTGCAGTAAAGCGTCCAGCATCTTTTGCAGAGTCCGAATAACCAACCATCACCTGTGCATAATTAACGTTGCAATTCCTTTTAGACTGAGTATACTCCAAATATATAAATGAATGAAATTAAAGTATTATCTACCTCTTGGTGGCCGGTATGGTTCTTTTGGATGTGCTCTCTGTACCATTCGTTTGATAGCAATTTCCTGATCACCAATCCAGCACCTCTCAAATCCTTCACCGGTTCAAAGAGGGGAACCACTCGCAGTCTATCGTATAACAAAAATAAATCAGCACACTAATAACAAATGTTGTCACAAAATAAGAGACATAAAATAACCTTCAAAGGAGGTCAACTGTATCAGCAAAGCAAGCAAACAGGCCAATAGTTGACAATGAACTATTCCTGCAAGAAATTAGACTCACGTTCCAGCAGGGCATGGTCTTCCAAGCTCGCCGCTGACAGCAAGACGCGCATCTTTTTGCAGAAGTTCCACAGCGAGGACATCACTTGCCTGCAATATAGCAAAAAGTTAATTTCATCACATTCGCTGCATATTTAAACTAGTTATTAGTTCACATTAGCTTCAGCAAAGAAGCGAATGTGAAAGACTCAAAGCTATCATACATTCGAAGCCATGGAGATCACATAAGCTCCAAGTGATTCACTTCCTAATTCAGCAGCAACCCGGAAGGTGTCTAGTACTTCTTTTACTTCGGGAACAACCTAAAAAGGTTCAATAGTTTTTATAATGGTGTTAAAAGATAGAAAATATACAGGAGATGTGATCAGAAATCACTTTCGTATTGTCACACTGGCGTTCCGTAAAGTAAACGCAGAAACAGACTACATATAGATTGCTCCATTTGGTCTAACAGTAAAATAAGTTGCAATTACTAATTAGAATTCATAATTCTTTTTGGAGATATTAGCCTAATAAAGAAAGAAATCCGCAGTGAGTGTTTATTGACCTCAATATTTGGAGGGACAAGAGGTCGTTTCCCTTTCAAGACTCTTGTCAAAAACTCGAGTTTCTTCTCTTCATCCCATTCACTATATGTGCCCATGTCTAAGTATGTCGTGATTGCATCCAAAGCTTCAGAATGCCTTGCAGCTTCCTTATTAATGAAAGATCCTAGATCAGATAGGCATCACAGAGAGAGAGCCAAAACAAGAAAGAAAAAGCAGGCACCTGGCGCAAATCAAGTTTCATCAAAACCATGCCAAAGGTAGCAACTCTACGGATTAGATCAGAAAGCCGGCCATCAGCTAATACTCCGGCATCAGATGATTGCTGAGAAAAGAGTGTCTTTTACGTATGCTGTTCATGATTTTTAATGCAAAGACAATTTCGCATGAAGCAAGATCCTACCAGAGATTCATAGCAGAGGAGCAACGGTTCCAGAAGTTGGTCTGATGTTTCATAGTAATCACAAGGATCATATTCACAAGGAAGACCCTCAAGAAGAAACTCCAGAAGTCGCCGAGTCTTCAGAAGCTGCAATAAAGATCATCTACGTGTAAAAGTCATATTACTCAAGATAATAGAATTTATCAAGAGAGTTAGAAATTTGAAATAGTGAGAGATTGGTAAAAACTAATTACAAGTAGCTCAAGATAAAGATCCTCGAGAATATGGACATGAAATCTTTCACATTTTTGACGATTCAAAATCCGGCTATTTACATGAGCATAGTGAGAAAATTTTAGAAGTATCAGCACCTTTTCCTTTAATTCGCCAAGAACAATGCGATAAGGAGCAATTCCAGCTCGTTTGGGTTGAGTTGGTTCTAATAGTTTCTGGAAACTGGTCCTCCCATTCTGAGACTCCGCAAATAATTTCTTCTGAAGAAGTTGAGAACTCGAGGAGGAAGAACCTCGGGGAGTAAGAATTTGCTGAGAGCCATTACAGTTGACAGAAGTTCCGTTTGCTATGGTGATTTGCAAAATTTGACCTGAGCCATTACTAGAAATGCCTTGAGCATCCTGTTTTAAGGAAGAAAACAAAGAAAATTAAACGAACTATCAGAAACGGATAAACTCAGCCAAAGTAAAATCATAAGAAAACATAACAAGTCAGGATATGTCAGAATATCTAGAGCTATGCTTCACCTGACGACTGAGTGGCATATAATTTGTCACAGGAACTTCAAGTTTGGAATACTGTGATTCACCACATTCTGCAAGTAAGACATAGAAAACGTCCTAACATGAGGCATGAATATAGATGAACTTCTGTATGCATGCTTGTATTGTTTAATAAGAAGAGGGTTTCCTTTTCATGACATCCTTTACCAGCGCATGAGGGAAGGTCAGCTCTAGGAGGAAGTTGAGTGGGTAGGGATAACCCCTGCTGGCTTGGAAATTTTGGTTGGCTTTTCCCAACGTTCGAACCCCAACTTTCAAGGTGATCTTGAGCAGAAACTTCTGAGGAGAAAAAAAAAAAAATTCTAAATTTGTGTTGTCAAGAATCAAGAGAAAGTGAGACATAAGACATCAGCCCAGAAGCATACCTTTTTCAAGAATTTCATCTGCCAATCTTGACAATCTATTGCTGCATCGAATTATAGACAATTCAAATCTTAAGCTATCAATCTCTCTAATGTACAGATCAATAGCCATCCACCTAGACATGAGTGACACTTCTTTGGTAACCTGGAAATTAATTGAAACAAGACATTGCGCGTTAGCAACTTTATTATATAGAAACCCTACCATAAAATAATGTAGAAATCCCAGGAAAAGAGAAATATAGAAGGCGCACCTTTGCCGTGACATTTGGATTTCCATCTCTGTCACCACCCATCCAGGAACCAAACTTTATTGGGGTGCAAGTCAATGGGAGTGGCTTCCCCGTGAGCTGAAGAGGACATTAAGGATTTCGTTGTGTCAGTAATAAGCCACTTTAGCATTCAGAATTTCATAAATGAGAAAGAAAAAAAAGTAAGACCTTCTTCAAAGAACTGCTGACACGACGCAAGTAATGAGGTACAGCTTTCCAAAGGGATTGCTCAACAATGTTCAGACCTGCCACAAGGGAATCACACATACTTGTAACAATACCTTGATTTATCAATTGAAAGTTCTCAGAAATTTACAAATATCTAATAAGCATACCGGCCCTCGCTTCATCAACAGGTGTAGGTTTCTGACGTCTCAGTTCATCAGTCTGCCACAGTGAAGTTACCTCCCTAACCTTTTAAATGAAATGAAATTATTAGCTGTACTGCTGCAGAGAAATACTAGGAAATATATTGAAGAAATTCGTACCAGATCCTCAATAACCGTTTCTCGATCTTCAAGTCCAAGGTCTGGTCTATCCTTATATTCTAGAAGATGCTGCAAGTAGTATCTTATTTCAGTTCAAAAGTACGAAGAACATAAACCTAAGATTTCTTGCAACAAGTAAAGAAATTAATATCACCGTTAGCATCAACTTACAGCCATTCTAATATGTTTGTACTGTAAGGTTCGTCGGTTGATTTGAGTGGGATGTGCAGTTAGAACAACTTCAACCCCCTGTATTGGATAAAGTTTAGTAAGCAAATAAGTACTAAACTAAGAACTAGCCAATTTGCTTTACTTCGCTTTGATATGGCAGCCTGAACTCAAACTTGCAGTTACAAGTAACCAAATATCAGATTTATTGAAACAGCATAAAAAAAGATCAAAAATGAAAGGGTGAGAAAAAGATATACCTGCTTGCAAACTGTTTCGTAAAGCTCATCTGGAGAAATTCCACTTTGCAATAACTTCCTGAATATATCGTTGCATGATCTTGAAAGTTGTGGAACGTTACAGACTTCACGTACTCTGTAAGTAGTAAACATATTGTCTCAAACTCTCAATGATCAAGCCATCTTTTAGGCTTTATAGAGAGGTTAAGAAGCAAAGCAAAACATAAAATCCTCCCGAATATGCAGACTTCATGTGACAACGATTATTGGCTATATGATTTCTTGTTGTAGACATGTGGAGGTCAATTATAGGCTTATAGCTCACCTGTGATGGGTCTCGGCAATTCCCATCAGATTAAGGAAATGGCTGAACGCACGAGCCAGTGTCAATGCTTCCTCCAGCGACATCTTTGATATTTCAGAAGTCAGTTGCTTCTCCAAAAGCTCTGCCTTATCTTCAATACCAGCCAGACGAAGATTTAAAGCACTCTGAAAGATAAAGCCAAATCAAAGTAGTATCATTAGAGCATTTTAATGGTAAGAACCCTTTAGGGGTTCTTACCATTAATCATGCTCTTACAGCTAAATCAAAGTAGTATCATTATAGGGTCTTACTACTCTTTATCTACCATCTGGTAGGAATAAAGAAACTGATTCCAGAATCCAGTCTCCAACTCGAGAAAGAGGATATTTAAAACGCCTAATTCAGTCAAACGAATTGATGAGTTTCGACCGTGTAAACCTAACACAAACACGAAATATCAGAGGAAAACCAAGTCCTTTTCGTCAACCACAAGCAATTTGAAAAAGACCTCTCATATATTTACATTCCCTTTGAAACAAATCGATCGTAGGCTACATAAACTTATTCGTTTTTCCCCTTCCATGTTTCGCCATGTTAAAAAGCATATCAAGCACTGCGACGGGACTCATTTTCAGTTCCGAGACGGATCGGAGTGAAAAAAAATATCATAACGGAGCGTTGAGGACAAAGATAAGAAATCAAAACAGAAACAAAACCTGAGCGAGAATCCGAGTCCGTTCGATTTTCTCCATGAAATCCGTGCCAACTTCCCTCTGCAAGACGTCGTTGAAGAGGCTACCGAGCAACTTACAGTCATCCTCAAAGCTCTGGAAGGAAATTTCGTCCGCGATATCGTCCGTCGTATCTGTCATCGTTATCTTGTCAAGGAAAGGAGATTCCTGAGAAAGCCTGAGAGACAACGGGAAGATTGCTTTGACTAGAAAAAAGAACAAACTCACAAAAACAGTGTGGGAGAGAGTGAACGAGAGAGAGAATATTGTGAAAAAATGCCGTACAAAGGAAGTCATATAAACAGAGGCTAATATATTTACACAAGAATATTATAAACCATGGTTCAACAGAAATAGATGAATCTCAAGAATGGAGCTGACGAATGGCAAGAGAAAATAAAGGAAGAAGAAGATTGTTAAGATTTTCTGTTATTCTTTTCTGTGTCAAAAACGATCATATTTGTATCTACAAACCAATGTAAACCAACTAAATATATGTACTAAGCTAAACCGAGTAAACCAAAATTAATTTACAATCTAATATTCTCCCTCAAGATGGAGCAAAGATATTTATGACATCCATCTTGCAAAGTAGATTCTTGAACTGTGTGGGAAAGAGTGGTTTAGTGAGAATATCTGCAAGCTGATTTTCAGTCTTCACATGAAGTGTCTTGACTAAACCCATGTCGATTTTCTCTCGGATATGATGGCATTCAAGCTCAATATGTTTGGTGCGTTCATGGAAAACTGGATTATTAGCAATATGAATAGCGGAAGTATTGTCACAGTATAAAACAGAAGCATCAGAGGTGACAATCCAGAGATCACGGAGAAGTTGTTGCAAACAAATCATCTCTTTAACAGCCTGAGACATTGAGTGATACTCAGCCTCTGCAGAGGATAAAGACACAACTGATTGTTTCTTCGACTTCCAAGAGATCAAAGAAGAGCCAAGAAACATACAATAACCAGAAGTGGATCGCCTAGTGTCAGGACAAGAGGCCCAATCAGAATCTGCAAAAGTAGTTAATTTCAGAGTTGTTGAAGCAGAGTAGAACAAACCTTGTCCCACGGTGCCTTTAAGATATTGAATAACTCTGTAAACAGCGTGCAAATGAGGAACGCGTGGGGAGGAAGTGAACTGACAAAGTTTGTGGACAGCATATGTAATGTCCGGTCGTGTAAATGTAAGGTACATTAATCTGCCAACAAGACGACAATAATGTTCTGCATCAGTTAAGAGTTCCCCCTCATCTATGGACAGTTTCAAATTGGGCATCATTGGAACTGAAGATGGTTTGCAGCCAAGTAATCATGTCTCATCAAGGAGTTCAAGTGTATATTTGCGTTGACACAGTGAGATACCATAAGCATTCCGAGCTATATCCAAGCCTAAAAAGTATCTTAAACTGCCCAAATTACGGAGCTGAAAAGAACTTTGAAGAGCTGCTATCAATAGAGAAGTAGCTGTGTCACAGCTGCTGGCAATTATAATGTCGTCAATGTATATTAAGACTGCAACATATGTGGTTCCATTGGTCCGAAGAAAAAGAGTATATGATCTCCAGAAGACTTTGTGAAACCCAACTGCAAGAGAGCATCGGAAAATTTCAAAAACCACTGCCGTGAGGCTTGCTTCAAACCATACAGAGAACGTTTCAGTTTGCACACAGCATTATAGGTAAGTGTTCCCCCTGTTTTGGTGAATATCCAGGAGGTAAGTGCATATAGATCTCTTCATGTAAATTACCATTCAAGAAAGCATTATAAATATCTAATTGTGTAAGAGACCACCCTTTAGCAGCTGAAACAGCAATCAACAATTTCACTGTCGCAAGCTTAGCGACAGGAGAGAACGTTTCAACATAATCAAGACCCTCCTGTTGCGTATATCCTTTAGTAACTAAGCGCGCCTTATATCTTTCCAAGCTACCATCAACATTTAACTTGACTTTGTAGACCCACTTACACCCAACAGCTTTCTTGTCAGGAGGAAGAGAACAAACAACCCAAGTGTCATTATTCTCAAGAGATGTGATCTCCATCTGCATTGCTTCACACCACTCTTTAATAGCCACATCTTGAGTATATGTGTGAGGTTCTGGAATTTTATTCACTGCATTGATAAAGATCACATATAGATCAGTTAGTAAGGAGTATGAGAAAACATCAGACAAAGGATGTTCAGTCGAGGAACTGAACGCATAACAATGATAATCTTGGAGATGAGCAGGCGGTTTAGAAATACGACGAGTGGAAACTGCAAGTGTATCATCAGTGATATTGGAATGGCTGTGATCAGTGTTACGAGCAAATGGAAAGAACTGAGAGATGTCTGCAGTCTCAGTGTTCTGTCGTTGAAATGGAAATAGATGCTCATAAAACACAACATTCCTAGAGATGAATATGGTGTTGCTCTCCATGTCAAGCAGTTTATACCCTTTATATCTAGAAGGATATCGAAGGAAAACAGAAGCATGAGCTCTATCTTGAAATTTATTCCGGTGTTTAGGAGATGTGTTGGCATAAAAAAAGGCAGCCAAATATCTTCAAATGATCATATTCAGGTTGCTTGTTCGTTAAAAGCTCAAAAGGAGTCTTGTTGGAGAGGAGAGGCGATGGTGTTCTATTGATAAAAAAAACCGCAGTCAAGATACAATCCCCCCAATAAGCAAGAGGGACATTCGATTGCATAAGAAGAGTCGGAGCCACATTCAGTAAATGTTGATGTTTCCTTTCCACTACCGAATTCTGTTCTGGTGTCTCAGGACAAGAATGATAAGCAATAATGCCTTTTCTCTTATATAAACTATCAAAACGCAATTCTGGTGCATTGTCTACTCTTACTGCCTTGACGTGTGCACTAAATTGTGTTTCAATCATGGTGAGAAAGTCTGGAAATACAGTGATCACATCACTCTTTTGATGAAGAAGATAAACCCAAGTCGTACGTGTATTGTCGTCTACTATTGTAAGAAAATATCGATATCCATCATGAGTTGATTCAGAGAATGGTCCCCATATATCTATGTGCAGCAAGTCAAATGGCTGTGAACACATGTTTTGCCGAGATTTATAAGGCAATTTCTTCTGTTATGCTCTTTGACAAATTTCACAATGCAATAATCCCTTATTCTTATATTTCGAAATTCCAAGAGTATCTGAAAGCATATAAATCCGTGTAAAAGAAGTACAACCTAGTATTTGGTGCCAAACATTAGCATCCATTACAGAGTATGCAACATAAGGAGTAGAAACTATAGTATCTTCAACTGTTGCTGTTATACTCAATGTTGTGTCTGATACCAAGTCTTTCACGTCCAATATATATAGATTGCCAATCCTGCTACCTTTGCCAATCTCCAATCCCTTGGTGAGATCCTGTATTGTGCAACAATCTGTGTCAAAGATAACTCTAGAGCCAAGATCTGCAGTCAAAGGCCTGATACTGAGTAGACTCAATCGGAATTCAGGGATATATAACACATTTCTTAGTGTAATATCCTTGTTAATCCAAATACTACCAATGCCTCCAATGCACACAGTGGCTCCAGTTGGTAAATGCACAGAATTATAAACAGAAGTATCAAGATCAAAGAATAACTATTTCAAATGTGACACATGATGAGTCGCACCATAATCAATTATCCACGTTTTCTCTTTTGCTTTGCAGTTACTGAGTGTCAAAATCCCAATAAAATTATATGTGGGAGAAGAAAAGGATATACCAGATGAGTTGCTGATTGAAGTTGAAGGAATTGAAGAAACATCTGCAGATGGTGCCTGAAGTTGAGAACTAAAATAGGCTATGAAGTTCTGTATCTGTTCCTTATTCAAATTCCCAATCAGATTGTCCAAATTTCCAGTCATTGTATTATCAGAAGCTGAAACATGTGCAACAATAACTGAACTTGACTGACCTTGTTTATCACCATTGTTTTTCCCTTTCTTGTAACCAACAGGGTAACCATGAAGCTTATAACAACAATCAGCTACATGACCAGAATATCCACAATGTGAACATATCGGCTTTGTCTTCTTTTGGACGAAATTCAACTCACTAGAATGAGATACATCATGAGAGTTTTGAGCAACATTCGACACACTAGGTTGAATGTTATGACTGACTTGATAAGCAGTCGGAGCAATAGCAGAACTGAAACATCTTTGACTGTCATCTTGGTCTAGCATATTATAGATCTCAGCTAAGTTTCGGAGAGGTTTCTTCATTATAATCTGACCACGAATCACTGCATATCGATCACTGATACCAGCCAGAAACTTAATGATTCTACCCCTTTCTACCTTAGCTTTAGCCATTTCTTGACCTCTACAATTAAACACTGAACAACATGGACAAGGTTCACTAACCTCAGCATTATCCAAATTGTCCCAAAGTGTCTTCAATTATGTATAATATCCAGAGAGATCCATTGAGCCTTGATGAAGATCCTGAATCTGTTGTATAAGTTGAAAAGTGCGAGGTAAATTTGTCATGTGAAATCGGTTGTAAAGATCAACCCAGATTTGAGAAGCATCATCAAAGTTGAGAATACTGCCATAAATTTGTTTATTAACCGAGTTCAGCAGCCATGATTTCACCATACTATTACACATTGACCAGATTCGAAAAATTGGATCGCTTACTGCAGGCCTAGATATAGATCCATCAATGAAAGAAATGTTGTTCTTCGCATCTAGAGCAATTTTTATAGCTGAAGACCATTGATTATAGTTAGATCCATCGAGCTGTATGAAGACAATAAACATACACGTATGATCCGCATTGTGCAAATTGAGAGGTGAATAAATATTGTCAGGATTCATCATATCTGTAGCAACAATTGATGTCTCAGGTGTTGAACTCCCAACTCGGTCAGATCGTCGGACATAACGACGAATCGCAGTTCTCACCATAGCGTTTTCCGATCTGCAATTTTGAAAATGGAAATGGAAAATTCAGAGAGAAGAGAAGAGAAGAAGTCAGTGAGTCATCACTGCTCTGATACCATATTATAAACCATGGTTCAACAGAAATAGATGAAGCTCAAGAATGGAGCTGAAGAATGGCGAGAGAAAAGAAAGGAAGAAGAAGATTGTTAAGATTTTCTGTTATTCTTCTCTGTGTCAAAAACGATCATATTTGTATTTACAAACCAATGTAAACCAACTAAATATATGTACTAAGCTAAACCGAGTAAACCAAAATTAATTTACAATCTAATAAAAACAATTTTTTTGCTAGATCTTGAACCGAGCTGACCCATCAGTTTTCTTATTGAAACATTTTAGAATTTGTTGCACGGAAAATGAGAAGAAAAGTTGGTTAAATCTGTTGAACAATACGTAGCACATGTTATTCGGGTAATTCTCAAGCCTATAAAATATTTCATGGTTCGGAAACCTGTCTATTTATGTGCAAGAATGATAGACAATGGAGAACATCTTTAGCTCCCATGAATATTTAAAAAATTCTTAAGTTCTTTTAAAGTTCTAAATTACAATCGAATTAGATTTTGTAATAAAATTAAATTCAGCAGTACAATATCGACTTTATGATATATTTTGATTATTAATATATGTTCTTTTTTCCAAAATCTAATATCGTAACATTTAAAACTCTACTAAAAGAATCAAAATTTATATTTTGAATTAAATTTTGTTGACAATATAGATAAGTGTGTTTACTAAAGATAACAATTTTGGATCACGATAATGAATAGTATTAGGATGTGATTGACTATGTTGCATCAAATAAAAATGGTCGTCAAATTTTTATATCACTACAACTTTCTTGAAAAGAAAGACACGTCATTTAAATAGTTGGGTTCAATAGATTTTATAACTAAACATTTATTTTAAGATAACCACATGATGGACTTCGTCTAACAATTCAAAGGCATGTGCCAATAGCAAAAACAATGACTATGGTCCATAGTATGGATAACGATTCCTTCTTACGATTTTCTCGAAAAACCATATCAGAGTTTATTTGATACAAATGAGATATATTTCTTATTTTCTATTTTAATTATCACAAATCTTATGTTAAGAATATTCTCTAAAGTAATTAATTGCATATTAGATTATTTTTAGCTTTTTGGTCTTTTCCGATTCACTGTTTATAAGGGCTGGAAAAAAATGGTTTTTCAGTTTGGTTCGATTCGGTTCTTTCGATATTCGGTTCTTTCAGTTCTTAAAATATAATAACCAATGATACTTACTAAAATTCGTTTCAATTTCGTTTCGGTTATACGCAGTTCTGGTTTCAAATGGATAATTGAAATTGGAACCAAAGAAAAGCATAAATAATTTTGGTTCTCAATCGGTTTCGGTTCCAAATGGTTATTTTAAACAAAACAGCCAAAAACACTTAAAATAACTATTTTGTTACAAAATAGTGTACACAAAACCGAACCGGAACCAAAAAAAATTGTTGGTTCGGTTCGGTTCTTTGGTTCTAGTTTTTATGCCTAACTAGTCTTAGAACTAGTAAAAGTTAATTTATGAATTAGTTTCGATTCTACCTTCGGTTCTTTGTTAGGAACGAAACCGAGAACTGAAGTTACTTAAATTACAGAACTAATCGGTTAATTTTTGGGAACTGAACATAAATCGGAACCGAATTTTTAATTCGATTCGGTTCTTCGGTTTTGGTTTTTATGTCCAACCCTAGTTTATATCTATTTCCAACTGCTTGACATTCTCAACCAGGGATTTATTTTTTGATTCAAGCAACTGATTGGCTTTCTCAATTTCCACCCAGCTTCATCACAATGATTTTCAATTCTTCTTTAAGAGACAAACTGAAATCATCATCAAATTCATCATTTTAGTCTTCACAATCTTTTGTTGTTATTGATGCTACCTCTTCGTCATCAAAGTCATAATACCAAGATGAGTCTCTCCAATGTCACCTCGTCTGCATTACTTTCACTCCAACATATGATAGTATTGTCTTCTCCTCTGGGCAAGTTATGATGTCATGCATGTGCAGTGTCGTGTTTACCTTTAGAGAGGCCTAAGGCGAATATTAGAATGACCCTTTTATATTGATGAACCAAAACAAAATTTTAAAAAACAAACAATTAAGATATAATTTTTCTTTCTTCTGTTTCAATAAACTCTTTTACGAAATTCTCATAATCTAAATTTCTAGCTAGGTCTATTTCTATAGATATGATTGCTAAACCATTTAGTCTTTCTTGTGACATAGTTGATCGCAAATAAGACTTTATCAACTTTAGTTTTGAAAAACTTTTTTTAGCTGAAGCAACCGAAACTGGAATCATCAACAAAATTCGATAAGCAATCCATGAGTTTGGATAACAATCTTCCATTCCTTTTCAAGTAGTTCAACACTTCAACGGGTTTCTTGCATTCCTCTGGCAAAACATATTTCAGAACTGTTAGTTCAAAATACAATTCATCTCCTATAACATCTGAATGATTTCCATGTTTTAAAAATACTTCAAGATAGGTACAAGATGTCTTCAAGTTATCATCACTTGCTGACTTCAGTTTCTCTAAATCAAATAGGAAACCAAAGGTTTGTTCGTGTCTTTTTGCGCTCGTGATAGATACTTTTTTGAAAGCATGTTTCTAAAATTTATAAAAAATAATTATTATATAAAAGCTACTTAGAAGAATTATAAAAAAGTTGAATAACTTACAATTAAGAAGATGATATTAAAATACTGGATATGAAAAGTTTGTAATTTGTTAATGTGTAAATCATAGTTTAGGTTTTTCTTTTTTCTCTTGTATTATGAATTTCTTTTTCTTTTCTTTTTTCCTTCTCCTTTTGCAAGAAAAAATTACATTATTCACCATCTCCTTTTGTTGCTTTTCACTTTGCAAATTTTTTAGTCTCATTTTCGAACCTCTATTCTGTTGACCCTTATTCAATTTCAAATTTCATGTGATGTTCTTCCACCATCAGCCAAATCTTATCTTTGAGAGCATCAATCTGATTCATACTATGATCAGCCACAAGTCACTCTGAATTCTTAACTTATTTTGAATAAACTCTTTATTCGGTTGGTGATACCAAATTGTAAATGTGAAGAATGCAACAAATATTTGATTTACCGTTTTGGAACACACCAAAACAACATTTATACTAGATTTAAACATATAATTTTTACAACTTTTATACTCTTGGTTTTACTCTCTCTCCCATAAGAACCCTTCAATCTAGCATAAGCAAATTTCACTTGATCCCTAATCAACACAAATGAAAGACCTGAACACTCTTCTTCACAACTCTCTGTTTTTCGGCTATGAAGTTTACAACTCTCTCTCAAACTTCCAGAAATGTTAAATGACTAGTAGTGAACACTTCACATTTTATACACTCCATATCTCTATGAATCTTCAGATATGGAAAGATAATAATTCCTTGATTGAATTATTCTGAGGATAGTTGCTCGATTTTCAGAGATACCATAAAGTTACATGATATAGGGAACTAACATCTTGGCTGTGGCTGATCTTATCCATTAATTTCGCTAATGAATATTCTCTTTTTATGTGCTTTGATTTGTATTCCCACGACCACGTTACCATCTCGCATCCACGTCCTCATCTCATTCGAGATAGCAATTTTAGTTCCTGGATTCATGCAAATTTAGCTTACTGATTCTTGAAGCGTTTCCTCATTCTGTCAGCTCGTTGATTCCTGCAAATTCAGCTTATTCAAATATTTTCATATTGGGACCTAAGCAAAATTTGTCAAAGGAACAGGGTTATTTATGTAAATAAAGCATAGTAAGAAATACGACGAAGAGGTCACGAGGCAATTTAAGTGGCTCATTAACTCGTGGCTACTGGTTTTTGCCTAAACGCATCATTGACGTAAGAATTACGGAGAGGTCCCGCACGTGAACACGTGTCTTTCTGTGATTAGTTAGCAGATACAAGTCAATAGAACTACACGAGGCTATTATGGTCAGAGACATAGATATGTTAGTTTCCTGTTTTCTCTTTTGGGCTTTTACAGGAATGGATAATCAAAAAGAGATGGTCGATCTCCCCAAATTGGAGTAAACCCTAATTGTTTCTGTACCTTTTTCTCTCTCTCCCTCTCTCTCTCGAAAAGAGATCAAGAACTCGCGGAGTGTGTTTGATTTCCCCTCTCTTGACTCTAAGTTTTTATCTCTTCTCTTGAATCTCTCTTTGTCTGTGATTTCTTCGTGGTTTTCCGGCGAAGAGAGATATAGATCGGATATGGCGGCTGATAATACGGGCGCAAAATCGAGCTCCGCTGCGGATTCTTACGTTGGGAGCTTGATTAGTTTGACATCTAAGAGCGAGATCAGATACGAAGGGATCCTTTGCAACATTAATACTGATGAATCTAGTATCGGACTGCAAAACGGTACGATTTGTTCCACTTACTTAGGAGGATGATGGTGAGGGTAATTAGATGTGTAGCGTGAATTTCCGCTTGTGTATCACCGTGTGTTCTCTTACAATCTTTGTTATTCTTGTAATATTTAGATCCAATCCTGAACTTAGCTCAGTTTGAAAATAAGTTTGTTCTTGTGCTTGGAATTCATGTATAAGAAGTCCATATGCTATGCTAACTTATCAAATTGTAATCAATTCCTTAAACTGCTGATGGAGCATGGAAGCTCAGTCTAAGGTCGCCGATGAGGTAGATTTTGGTGAGATTGAGACGTCCTGATCCCTGAGATTTATGTGTGTGTAGTTCGCTCATTTGGCACTGAAGGAAGGAAAAAAGATGGTCTGCAAGTTCCCCCAAGTGACAAAGTTTATGAGTACATATTATTCCGTGGAGCTGATATCAAGGTATCCAACAGGATTATGTATTTTTGTGTAATCAGTGAGTTCAGCGTGCCACTTTGGACTTTAATTGTTCTTCTTGTTGGCAGGATTTGCAAGTCAAAGCTTCTCCTCCACCTGTTCAGCCTCCACCTTCTATAAATAACGACCCTGCTATAATTCAGGTCGATATTAGAAACGATATAGGATAATTTTTTCTGTGACTTTGGAGTCAATTGATGTATACGCAACCTCTCATTGTCTCTTTTTTTCAGTCTCACTTTCCGAGCCCGATGCCAACATCTAGTAACTTGCCTTCTACAGTGAGTGGGCCACTGCCTGACATTAGTTCTCATAATGGACAACCAGGACAACACGGGATGGGATTTCAAAACACGATGCCTTCGTATCAACCTGGTGGAAATCTTGGTTCATGGGGAGCATCACCACAACCGCCAATGTATTGGCAGGGATTCTACACCCCACCTCCCAATGGCCTTCCCCAATTGCATCAACAATCTCTGATTCGACCCCCCCATGGGTTGCCGATGCCCAATTCTCTGCAGCAACCGCTGCAATATCCTAACTTTAATACCCCTCCACCTACTGGGTCATCAACTTTGCAGGCTTCAAGCTTGCCAGAAGCACCCTCTTCTTTGTTTCCTTTTAGTACCAGTTCTCAAATTATGGCACCCAGTTCATTGCCTTCCTCTGGTCTACCACCAATGACGCTGTCTTCAGGTCTACAATCTACAATGCAATCAGCACCATCTCCTTCACTAGCTTCGGAGATGGCACCTCCTTTGCAGTCGAATAAAGCTCCTATTGCTGTGCCTCCAACCCTACCTCAGAATACTAATCTGCTTCCCTTTTCTCTATCAACTACTAGAGCCACCGAAACAAGTAATGGCCTTCCAACGTCTAACAAGCCTAGTGTAGTTACTGGTCCAAGTTCTCTGCCGCAGACAACAGCCGTGACATCTGCTCCTGTTGCTGGAGTTTCTAGTTCCATTAGCCAAGATAAGCCGAAACCTTTGCTGGTTACTCCTGGCCAGCTATTGCAGTCTGGTTCTTCTGGAGTCTCTCTGTCCCCACCTTCTAACAATGCAGATAATAAAGATGTTGAGGTGGTTCAAGTATCATCATCAGCTGGGTTGGAACAATCTGTTCCAGCTATATCTGAAGCTCAACCTCCAATACTGCCATTGCCTTCCTCTGCAAGGCCAACTCAGAAGGTTTTAAACTTAATTTTCCATATCTTTTTATCTGTTCATCAACCCTTCAAACGATATCACTGCTTCACTTATTTACAAAATTAGTCATGAATTTAGATGAGAGTTTTTATGGAATATTGAATACTTTACATGAAATGATCTTGCATTTGCTGATGTCTTGATTTAGCTGGAATAACCTTACAATGTAAAATTTTCTCCTTGGGTATTGTCCATTTTGTTTTTCCATTATATATCTCTTTTTCTTTGTTGAAGATGAATGAAATATTTGTTTAGCATGTCTACTTGTTTGTCTTCATTCTTTTTCTGATTAGTTGAATTCGTTGCTGATTTTTTTCGGCAGCCAAACGGGCATTCTTTCCCAGCTCATAATGGTTACAGGGGACGAGGTAGAGGAAGAGGAAGAGGAGCAGGGGTAATATTCTTCTCACTTATTTGTAGAATCTGATGAGGCCTTTATTTGTTTTACTGAGGTATAGATCTACTAGTTATTAGTAGCTCATGGAAGATAGACATGTATGCTAATAATCCTCCCTGTTTGCAGAGATCACACCAGGTAATGAAGTTCACTGAGGATTTTGATTTCACGGCCATGAATGAAAAGTTCAATAAGGATGAAGTATGGGGTCATCTTGGGAAGAGTAGCAACCAAGATGGTGATGGAGATGATGAATACCCAATTGTAGATGAAGCTGAACTGCCTAAGATTGAGGCCAAAGTAAGTGAAGTAGACAGCATGATCTGAGTAGAGCCTCAATATTTCCATATTCCCTTTTCTGGTCTGATATACCTTAATTTTTTTGTTTTATTGATGTGTAGCCTGTCTACAATAAAGACGACTTTTTCGATAGCCTGTCATCAAATGCCATTGACCGAGAGTCCCAAACTGCAAGGCCAAGGTTCTCGGAGCAACGGAAACTAGATACTGAGGTACATTCTAAATTATTTATTTCACACTCAGGCCTTGATTGGTAAGGATTTTTGTTTAGCATGATGCTCTTGTATGAGCCAATCATATTTGTCTATTTCAAAATCCTCAAATATGATTGGCTCCTACAAGAGCATTATGCTCAACAAAAAGCCTTACCAATCAAGGCCTCAGAGTGGACATAAGTAGTCTCTCCCGTTCCTGGAGAAACATAATATTCCAGAATCTTAAGAGAAACCCACTGACTAACAAATGATATTGGTATGGTCGCAGACATTTGGTGAGTTCTCGAATAACCGATTCAGAGGAGGTAGAGGAGGGCGTGTGTATGGTCGAAATGGTTATTCACGTGGAGGTTATGGTGGACGTCGTGGTGGCGGTGGCTATGGGTATGGTGGACGTGGTCAGGGGAGAGGTGTATCAAATCGTACTTCCTAAAAAGCTTGTGCTATAAAGACTCTAAATCAAATGGGCACTCATGTTTTTGAGTGCTTTTGGTATGTGGCAATAAAACAAACACTGAAGAGTCTGATGTAATGTTTCTGTTGTTAAACCCCCACCCCCTCTCTTTTCCTGTGTGGTTTTCGAGTGTATCAGATTTGTTTCCGATCTTTTGTTGTTAAGACATAATAATATCGTCTTCTTTCAATACTTATTTTGAACTTTTTGTTGTGTAATGCGTTATTATTGTTTTAGCTTCATATACTATATGTGACCGTGGTCTTAAAATGTCAATGGTTTGAGTTTTGAGTCCAATGGGCCGTGCAAAGAGAGAAGGAGATCTATTATATATACAGAATTGATCCGTGATGTCTTTTGTTTTTGAAGTGAGAAACTGCACTCAAAGTTAAAGAAGAGAGAGATAATAGAAATGGAAAGTGTGGATTCTTCAAGATTGTCACTTGTTTTGTTAGCGAGACTCGCCGGTTTAGTAATCGCAGTTTGGGTTTTCTACTGGGCTCTGTTCCTCCCTAATGCCGGCCTCAGCTACTCGGTAACTATTACACTCCCTTCCTTTCTTATTTTCATTTAAATCTCTGCTCTTTTAATCAAGTTTTATACTTTTTTTGTAGACTCTTCACCCTCTTCTGATGGTGATTGGCTTCATTCTTGTAAGTGGAGAAGGTAGTGACCTATCTTTCTCTCTGCCTTTCATGCCCCTTTCGACGAATTCTACCTCTCTTTTTCCAGATAAATCATATCAAGAAATTTGGGGTTGGTTATGATATGCAGCGATTCTGATACACAGATGGTTGCCTGGTTCAAGGAAAACGAAGAAAGCAGTTCATCTATGGCTACAAGGAGCTGCATTGGTCTCTGCTGTGTTTGGAATTTGGACTAAGTTCCATTACCAAAGAGGAGTTTTTGCCAATTTCTACAGTCTCCATTCTTGGATGGGTTTACTCTCTGTTTCTCTCTTCTCTGCCCAGGTCCCCTCTCTTTTTCCTCTTTCCACCTCTTTTCATTTTTTATTTCATATATAAATAATGTGACTTTATATTTGAAAATAGTTTAGTACTTTATGCATCACTAATTAATGAACTAAGATGCCTTTGAAAGTTTTCAAAAACTTTTATTATAAAGTTCGGATTACACGTAGCCTTCAATAATGCAAAAGAATGACAAAGGAAGAAATCGAAAACCCACTTGGGATTAGTTTCTAATTTGTCACACAAGCTGAAACTGACAAGATTCCCCTAAACAATTGTTTATTAGTTAGACTTAGAACCAACCATTCATTACTGTCAGTTACTTCAAACTGTGTGCTACGTCCTCTATTATTTATTACCACTTCCAAAATTATTATTACCGGAGTGCCCTTTTCTTTAAATGTCTGTTTCCAACGAGGTTACGGTTTCTGTCTTGTGGTCTTTTTACGATAACTGGAAATCGGAACTTTAAGTTCTAAATATAGACGAAATTGCCTCTCAAATTCTTGAGAAAGACTAGTTTTGAAGCTTAATAGTAATGACGTTGTGAATTGCAGTGGGTGACTGGCTTCATGAGCTTCTGGCATAGAGGAGAAGTACGGTCAACAAGAACCACCATTCTTCCATGGCACATCTTCCTTGGACTCTATACTTACGGTCTAGCCATTGCCACCGCTGAGACGGGACTGCTTGAGAAGCTGACGTTCCTTCAGACCAAGAGAAACGTCCCTAGACATGGTCACGAATCAATGATAATTAACGGTCTAGGGCTCGGTTTGGCTCTACTCTGTGGCATTGTTATAACTGCTGCTGTTTTGCCAAAGTATCTGAGTCATTCCGATAATGAGAAACTTGTTTATTCATCTCAAGATCGTCCCAAATGTTTGTCTTCTTGAGTTTTTATTTTTCTCTTTCATTTTTTTTTGTTTGGGGGACACATTACACATCTGTGGTGTACAAAAAGAACAAATTAGTTCTGCAAAATGTATTACCGCATTGTGATGATGAGACTTCTGTCCAGAAACTTGGCTCCTCCAACCTTTCCTTGAATCTGAGACGGTAAATAAATCACACGTCTCTGGTCCCCGGCTTCTATTAAGAGCTCAGAACCTCCTCTGTACTGCAGATTCATATACAAAACCAAAAATCATTTGCAGTTCTCAGTTTCATATAAACAGAAATTTGCAGGCAATGACATTTTTCCATAAGAAAATGAGGTAGAAGAAAGAAAGCAGCTTTACAAAAAGGTGCGAGAGTCTAACGCCGATGAGAACTTTATTTACCTGGTACCGTTTGATTTCAGATTTTTCAAACCCCGGCATGAAAAAGAGTTACCAACTTCTTCGTTGTATCAAACATCACCGGTGGTGTCCAGTTGCTTCCATGGCTTACTGTTGCAGAGAGAAGTTCCCGGATATACTCGAATTCGCTTGGTCCAGCAGAATTTTGTCCCAATCCAGACCATCTCTAGTAAATGGAACTGATGCAGATGCAAAGGGTAGCGGCACGAAATCTTCTTTGGGGATTTTGCTTGTCAAACGAGAAGAAGATATAGCAAACGCCCCAGAAGCATGAGATCCTGCTTGTATTGTACAACCCCAATACCTTAATGCTGATTTAACAGACATAGGATTGTTTGGGTCCATAACAAGAAAACTCCTGCGTCTCTTTGCATCTCTCCAAGTAGAAGCACCAGCCTACAGTTTGTAAGAAAAAAATCATATATAACTTTCGGCTAAATTCGTGTCGCTGAGTTATGCATGGAATCGGTAGATACCTCCAAGAAACGTTCCAAAGTATCCCACATGGCAGAACTTGTCATACCATCGAAAGGCGACTTATTGTCGCTTATGTTCATTGACTCGTAAACAAATCTCATAATCGAAGGACTTGTTAGCCTTCCTAAATCAGTCCTCTCGGCAAGATTTTTCAGGTATTTCACATACAATCTGCAAACAAAAATATAGAAATTTCTCTCAGGGTTTCGAGAAAGGAAAGAAAGAAGCACAAAGAAATCACAAAGAAAAGCAAAACATATTGAGACAGATATCACAGACCTTACTTTACTGCTTAAACCTATCATCCGAAGAGTTTCCTCAGTGCTAATGCCATCGTAAATTATAACGTCAAAAGGCTTGGCTTTGTGGTTCTCTTGAGTTGCTTGTCTAAAGAAACCAACAAGCCTCTCGAGTTCAAGCATTGAAAAGATTGAGTCCATCCCTGGAAGCACTCCTAGCTCTTCTCCTACCACCTACTACATGGCAATAACCAAGACAAATGAGGACTTTAACTTAACTTTCGTCGAGACTCACAGATATGACATACCTACCCCTTCAAGTACCCCTTGGGTGATATTAAGTCGAGCGTCTGCTTGCTTCAGCTGTTTAAGAGGTTCTAAAAGCATCTATTGTGTTCCCAGGAACCGTACTTACCTGTTAAGTAAGTTCAAACCCTGAACCAAACATAATAAAGTATGGGACAATCCAAACAGAAAAAAGGACATACTTTTGTGAGTTTCCAACCTAATCACGGAGAGATTATCGTTGATCAAGGTAGGAGAAGTCCCAATTTTGCTTCCAAGGAGGAAATCGGCAGACGGGTCTTGATTATGTACCACCAAGCATGTACTGAGCCTATCCAATGCGTAATGCTATGAGCGTAGACATTTACCGAAGACAAATAGTTAGCAAAATGAACACATTTAATCTCCACTCTTGTAAACACATCAATCTAAGCAGAAAGAGATAAGTTCAATCCAACAGTCAATTCTAAGTTATAGGATAATTCAATGCCCAGGAAAGTTCGGTACTTCTATCAAAAATCAATGAATGCAACGAGGAAGAAATCAGAAGAATGGTTTGTTTTTTTCTTTATAAACCTGAACGGCGAAAACAGCGGCGGTGGTCTTGCCGGAGCCGCCTTTTCCGAGAAATGTGACGAATTTCATGGGTTTCTGAAAAGATTCACCGGGGCTATCTCTCGAAGATGTTGCCACCACAGAAGCTGCTCGACGTTTTCTGGAGATTGAAGATGCCTCCGTCCGCACAAGGGGGAGCTGATTCAGACTAGGGCTTGAGCATGTAAGAGAAGAAGCGAGCAAAAAAACCATTTTTATTTGGGTAATTTCTAGAGATCAGATTGGCCGGAGCTCCACTATAGAGCCGCCGGAGCTGACACACCATTCACTTTTGCATTCTACTCAGTAATTTAATTGAAACGCCATTCGCGTTTTCAAACTTCTTAGACCAAAAGAACTCCAAATGGGTTCTTAGAAAAAAAATGAAATATAAAAAAAAAAAACTAAAACCTTCATTGCCTCGGTGTTTTATTTTTTTTTATATATATTTTTTTCTTCTAAGAACCTCCAATGGAATAGAGTTCTTTGATGTGGATGGTCTTATAGCATCATCAGTGAACTCCTTAATATAGAGTTTTTAAAAGAAAAAAAAACAAAATAACCAATCAGGGTTCACCACGTGGCGAACCCGTCTCCACCAGCCTCTCCCTGGCGAGCCTCTCTTCACTATTTGGTTATTTTTTTATTTTTTTTTATTAAAAATTCTTAGGAACCTGAGCCCAAAAACCCATTAAAAACCCTTAATGCAGATCGTTTTATTTCACGCGGAAATATTTTTTTTTGTTCACCGGGGGCAATATCTAAAGAATTCCGCAGTAGATTTTTTGAAAATACAGATGAAACCGAAGAAATTTAGAAAGAATTACTATAATAATTATTTGGTAACTATAAATAATATAAAAATGAAATTATTTGTATTTTGAAGGGAAAAAATATATTAAGAGAATGCTATTTAGATTTAAATTTATTTTCAATTTTAAGTGTTTAAAAAAAAAATTTTAAACCGGTTTCGCATAAAAAATATGAAAATAGGAAAACAAAAGGAATTGAAAAAAAATTTCTCTCACAAAAATCAAAATTTTTATCTCAAAAATTCTAATTTCTCTTCTCCTTTAAATTCTTCGTCATTCTCTTCTTTTTCTTCTCCAATGTTCTTTCTTTTTGTTTTTCTTCATATTCGAGTTTGTTCTTCGCCTGGAAAACGACATGCATTTCCTCATTTTAAAAAGTAAGGTTGAAATCTCTGGTTTTGTGTGAAACGGCGGAGGTCGTTAACACGTGAAGATAAAGACTTGAAATTAAAGATATTTGTTCGTTAACATGGGGATTTGTAAGAGTTAGGGTTTGGATTTTCAAAGAAAGTTTGGGTTATTGCGAGATTTTGGATTAGCAGATATGAAATTTGGGTTTGTTGCTATAGTAACTGCACTGAAATTGAATTGTTTGTAAGCTTTGTAGATAGTTTGTTTGTGTTGTGTAGGTTTAAAAGGCAATGAGTTGGTTAATTAGGGTTTAGTTGCAATGCTTGTGTAGGTTTTGAAGGAGGATAAGAGTCTGTTATGTAGGTTTGTCGTGAATATTTTAGATTTTGTAGGTTTTATATTCAGTTATATAGGTTTATTGTGTATGTTATATATTATGTAGAGTTTATATTCAGTTATATATGTTTTATTTTTCCGTTATGTATGTTTGCAAACTTATTTTCCTTAACATTTTGATGTCATGTTTTCCTCGCAGCGATGACGAATAAAAATATCCTAAGAGACTATTCCGTGTTGGCAAAAGTGTTGAGATTAAAAAAAGCTTTTAATCATTATTGTAAACTGTCGAAGTTTAAGCAAATACGTCTAACTACTTGTGAAAATGCCTTCATCGACATACTGGATAATTTCTTGGTTGGAGTTGTGTTAAAATTGACGGAGATGAAGTATACATAGGCAGCAAAACCATTCCATTGGTTGTTTTGTAATCAACTTTATGTTAATAGAATCAATGAGATGGGGGTATTGGTTGGTACCCACCCAATGAGGTTCTCTCTTCATGAATTTGAAGAGATATCTGGTCGGCCATGTGGTGTGGTCGTGGAAGGAGTGGATGTGGATGCATCCCATGATGAGTTTTGGGATAAGTTAGACACAAATATTCTTGAAGGTCTATACTTTTCAGAGATGCATGTATGTGGTGTATTTATTGTTTTATATGTTTATGCATATATGTAATGTAGTGTGATATAGGTTTGTGCATATGTGATGTAGTGTAATGTAGCTTTATGCATATGTGATGTAGGTTTATGTATATCTATGATGTAGTGTGATATAGGTTTATGCATATCTATGATTAAGGTTTATGCACATCTGTGAGGAAGTGTGATGTAGGTTTATGTCTGATGTAGGTTTATGCATATGTGTGATGTTGTATAATGTAGGTTTCTGCATATTTGTGATGTACGTTTGTGTATATATGTGATGTAGGGTTGTTTCACATTACGTAGGTTTAACACAAATTATGTAGGTTTGTTTTGAAAATGGTGTTTGCTTAATTTTAGGAACTGGATATTCGAGAAAAGGATAATGTTAGGCCTCCTTTTTGTTTTGCATGTTGGTATAATGGGTCTGCATCGAGGAAGTCAGATCCCACTTAGATCTACTAAGACGGTGCTTAATGTGGAGATTTTTAAAGGTATCTGCCGGGCCGAAATGCCTTCCAATCCTTATTAAAATCCATCAAATGTTCGTCATATAGTGAGCTAACTTACACATTACATGGTTGTGTCCATATGCTGTTGATATGGGCATTGAAGTACATTGAATGCCTTGGTCATAAATATGGTTCCTGGATAGAAGGTGAGAACATATCGTTGATCCGTTGGGAAACACGCAAGAGTGAAGGAAATGTGGATGTTATCCAAGAGGAGGAGATGCAAAACTCAGAAGACGGAAAGATATGTAGGTTTATAAAATGTAGGTTTTGAACATCTTATTCAAGTTTAATAGCATGGTTTGTAGGTTTCCATATAATTTGAAATTAAACGTTTTTTGCAGATTTGTCTTGTTACGAACATGGTCCACAAGCTGGTGGAAGAAGTTTATTTTTTCCTGAGAGGGAAGGAAGAGCGTGGATCGTGCAGTCCATCATATGATTCAAGATATACTTGGAGACGCACTTGATGAGAGCTTTTGGGACATAGACAATTCAAAGAAGAGGAAGTTGTAGAAGGTTGTTAATGAAGGGTAGAAAAAATCAAGGAAAATAACATGTTCTCGATCGTAGTTTCAAATATGTTCCTTGTGTAAGTTTTGTAACATTATTGATGTAAGTTTAATAATGAGGCTATGTAGTCTTATGACACGTTATGTAGGTATGTTGTACGACATGTAGGTTTGTGGGAAGTTATATATATTGTATTATCTCTTTGTATAAGGAGTTGTTATAGCGGAAGCGCATGTTCCACCTAAGAAGAAAAATTCACCACCAAACAATGAAAATGAGAAGAATTTGAAGGAGGTTGAGAGGACGGAAACCATGAAAATGTCCTTGATATCCTTCGTAAAGGAGAAGGTTAGGGATAAGACTCAGTCTTCCATATAGAAGGAGCAGTCGGCCATCAAGTCGTTGTTGGAGGGATTGATGTCAAAGTCCGAGGAGGTTGAGAAGAAAATGATGACAAATTTTCAAGCTTGAAAAGCGAGATGGTGGGTTTAAAAATATGTTTCAGAGATGGAAACCAAAATGTGCAGTTTTGAAAGTCTCCTTCTTTTGATTGTGGAAGTAACATAAAAGGAAGTCAATGTGGGAATCAGGAGTTGTACCCTTGTAGATGAAGAAGAGGGTGGTGACAAAGAGAAGAAAAAAGATGTTGAAGGCTCACCACTCAAAGACGACGATGGCCACGAGATAGAGGAGGAGGTTGGCAAAGAATACGACAAATCTCAGGTACGTATTTCTCTTTTTTAAGGGGATATAGTCTAGAAATTTAATGTTAAATGTTTTATATATTTTATCTTATGTGTGTGGGTTTATTGATTATATGTTATAGGTTTTACTAGTAAAACATTCTGGAATTGTCATGTTTGTTGTAAACTATTTTGTAGGCTTTCTTGAATGTGTTATATATGTTTTCTGAAGAGTATGTAGGCTTAATAAAATTTATTCATTCCTTCATAATGCAAAGTCATGGAAGGTGGTTACCGAAGAAACTTCAGACCCAGATAATCCAATGACTAAGGTTGTGCGATCTTGTAGAGAATAACAAATATACAGAGAACTAATTCGCTACAAGTGTCTACCAGATGATCAAATCATTGATATGACTTTACCTAATGATAATGATTGAATGAGGACTGAAAAAGGCTCGAGGAGGAACAATCAACAAAGGCCTCCGACAACCAAAAGACTTTGGATGTAGTGCTTGTTCAACGAGAGAGCAGAAAAATCAAGTTGGCTACTTCTTAGGTTATAAAACTAAATTTTTAGTAGGTTTTACTATTGTTATGTAGGTTTGAGGATTGATTAGTAATGTAGGTCTTACTACCGTTATGTAGGTTTTACTATTGTTATGTAGATTTTTAGGTTTTACTATGGTTATGTAGGTATTACTAGCGTTATGTAGGTTTGAAGTATTCTTAGTATGTTTAACCAATATAGTTTGTAGTCTTATTTATGATTATTTCTTCTTTTCTTACAGATTTCACCCTTTAAAGGATGTTCAATTGTGAATCGTATTGTGCAAGGAGTCAATCACTCAATCACTATATATGATATATTTGATGATTATGAGTCGAGCCAACTGATAAGACTTATTGAATACGTCACATTTGATTTGTAAGTCCTCCTCATATGCAGCATAAATAATTATTGGCTTATGTTGTTGTGTAACTTGACGCGGAATCCCGAAGGAATCGTGACTCCAAGTTGTAAGGATGGTCCTTGGTCTTCAAAGAATTTGAGTAACCCCCACCTTAGGTATATCAAACCTAAGATTGTTGTTGTTTCAACTCGCCTTCAATTAAGCAAGGTGGTGGAACCACGTAATGTTGACTCGAGTAGCCCCCACCTTTAGTATATTAAACTAAAGATTGTTGCTATTTCGACTCGCCCCTTCACGCCAATGGCTAGGAATGGCCACACAAGTTTGATGGAAATCACTTGATAAACCAGTTTGATCCCTTGGATATGACACACCAAGAAAGATCGAAAAGTTCACAAAGAACAAAAAGAGAATCACTCTCAAATTTATTGATAAGAAGTTGAATCCCCACAAATGAGAATTACATGAGTTTATAAAGAAGAGAAAGGACTCTCTAGATTCATCTAAACTCATTGAATGTCTTAAATATAAAGAGTAAAGACTACTAAGTAAATGACAAGTAAATGTCACAATTTACTATGACTTGAATGAGAAGGACTCTTGAACTTTTGGCCTCCAAAATATCTTTTAGTCTTCCAAATTTGTCACTATTCATGGGCTGAACTTTAAAACTTGATTTAGGACTTCTCTTGGACTTGTAGAAGACTCAAAGTGGTTTGGACTTGGCAAGCATAAATTCCAATGGATTCCTTATGTTGTTCTTTGTATAAAAGGCCTTGAATAAATCCACAAATGCTCTCCTTGATTTGCTTAGTCCGTGATCTTGTAATTGGACCGACTGGAATCTCTAAAGCTTTCTCGTGATCTTCATTGCTTAGCTCCAAGTTCTCCTTAGCTTCCTTTCTGTTTTCCATGATCATATCATCCCCTTCCTCTTGAAAAGGATTTGACCTCAAATCAGGTTCATCTGCATCAAAAGGAATCAAGTCATAAATGTTAAAGCTAGAACTGATTTTGTACTCACTTGGCAAGTCTATCTTATAGGCGTTTTCATTGATCTTTTCTAAGACTCGAAATGTCCCAATGGCCCTTGGCATTAGCTTAGACTTCCTTTGAGCTGGAAATCGTTCCTTCCTCATGTGAACCCAAACTAAGTCTTCGGGTGTAAAGCTCTTCTCACGCCTTTCTTTGTTGGCTTGCTTTTGATATTGCTTAGTCTTTTACTCAATGTTAAGCTTCGTCTTTTCATGAAGCTTCTTGACCATCTCAGCTTTCTTTTTCCCATCTACTCGAATGCCCTGTGCACTTACAACAAAGCCTAGAAACACAAGGTTATCCAAACAAAAGGTACACTTTTTCAAGTTAGCATATAGCTTTTCCTTTCTTAGTACACCTAAAACCGATTTCAAATGCTCATTGTGCTCTTCCAAACTTTTGCTAAAAACCAAAATATCATCAAAGTAGACAATCACAAACAAACCAATAAAATGTCTCAAAACATGGTTCATTAACCTCATGAATGTGCTGGGTGCATTAGTTAATCCAAAAGGCATGACTAACCACTCATAAAAGCCATATTTTGTTTTAAAAGCTGTTTCCCATTCATCACCCTCTTTCATTCGAATTTGGTGATATCCACACTTAAAATCAATTTTAGAAAAGACACAAGAACCATGCAGCTCATCTAACATATCATCTAAGCGAGGAATTGGGTGTTTATACTTTATCGTGATATTATTGATGGATCTACAATCAACATACATGCACCAAGTTCCATCCTTCTTGGGAACTAGTAAAACGGGCATGGCACATGGACTCATGCTCTCACGGATATATCCTTTCTCCAACAGCTCACTCACTTGCCTTTGCAACTCCTTTGTCTCTTCCGGACTGGTTCTATAGGCTGGACGGTTTGGAATGGATGCTCAGGGTACAAAGTCTATTTGATGCTCAATCCCTTGGATTGGAGGTAAGCCACTAGGGTTCTCATCCAGAAATACATCTCCAAAATCCTGCAACAAAGAAGAAACACCACTAGGTAAACCGGGGTCAAGTTTAGTAGAACTCATAAAGACATCTTTGTACATAAGTACAAATATAGGCTGATGTGAAACCAAAGCTCTCTTTATCTCACTTGACCTCACAAAGAAATTTTGGTGTTTTCTCTCTTTTCTCTCTTTGTGTGTTTCACTCTTAAGCTCACTATTTTTTTGGGTTTCTCTCTCAATCTCACTCTCTTTTTGGTGTTTTGTGTTTGAGTCACACATAGTTCTCTTCTCACGTTGCTTTAGAAACAAATAATCTTGGTAGATCTCATTAGGAGTCATAGGAACAAGCATAACCATTTTCCCCTTATAACCAAATGAATGCTTGTTGGTGAAACCATCATGAACAACTTTCCGATCAAACTGTCACCGTTTCCCAAGAAGAATATGCCCAACCTCCATTGGCACAATATCACAAATCACTTCGTCCTTATACTTCCCAATACTAAATGGAACCACAACTTGCTTTGAAACTTTGAGTTCTCCAAACTCACTTAACCATTGAAGCTTATACGGCTTGGGATGTTTTCGAGTAGTCAATCCCAGTTTCTCCACAAGTGTAGTACTCGCCACATTCGTACAGCTCCCTCCATCAATTATAAGACTACACACCTTATCAAGAACAAGACATCGCGTGTGGAATAGATTCTCACGCTGCACGTTCTCCTCTAGTTTACCTTGCACACTCAAAGACCTTCTAGCTACCAAAATATCACCTTTGGTTGCAGGTAACTCCAGCTCATCTTGAGATGACATAGAATCTGAAACCACTTCTTCCTCGGTTTCGTACTCTCCATTGACTCTAAGTATTATGGCCCTCTTGTTTGAGCATTTATTTGCATAATGTCCCCTGCCATGACACTTAAAACATTGCACATCACGATTTCTTGTAGAAGAGGGTTCAACTTTACCTTTGACCTCTTGTCGGCTAGTATTCGGCTTGGATTCAAACTTTGGCTTTGGAACACTTTTGTCTTCGCGTGAGTAGCTAGGACGTTGAGTACTAGAAATCATGCCATAATTTAGACATGTGCTACCCTTCCTCTTGAGTTGCTGCTCCACCAAGATAGCCTTATGCAACATATCTTTCAATTCCACATAGTGTTGCATCTCTACTCGGTCTTGGATCTCACGATTTAAACCACTACGAAATCTGGCCATGGTAGCCTCACGATCTTCGTCTATATCAGCTCTCATCATAAGTATTTTCATCTCTTGAAAAAATTCCTCCACACTTTGGTTGCCTTGCACCAATCTCCTAATTTTTTTATGTAACTCTCGGTGATAGTGACTAGGAACGAACTGTTGTCTCATCAAGGTTTTCATGTCTTCCCAAGTCTCAATGGGTCTTTCTCTATTTCTTCTCCTGCTTGTCACCACTTGATCCGACCAATTAATAGCATAATCATAAAATTCAGTGGCTGCAACTCGTACCTTGTTGAACTCTGAATAGTTTTGACAATCAAAAACGAGTTCAATCTTTTTCTCCCATTCAAGATAGGCATCTGGATCGTTCTTTCCTTGAAATGATGGAATTTTCAGCTTAAGTCCCCCTAAATTATCTTCAGCCCGACCTTTTTCTTCCCTATCTCGTCTAAGTCTCCTTCGACTTGAGGTAGATGAGTGTCCATCTCGACCATAGTAGTCAACACCACCTCTTTGTACTTCCGCCGGTGGTGGATCTCCTTGTACGTTAGGCAGCCGAGGTTGTTGTCTAAGTGCTATCTCATTTTGAACTTGATCCAAACGTTCATTGATGGCTTCCATCTCAACTCTCAACAAACGGGTCATCTATCCCATCAAAGCTTGAATTTGGAGATTTGGAATTGCTTGTATTTGCTCACCCTCCAGATCGTCGTTATTGTCGTTTGACATACTTAGAACCTGTAAAAAAGATTTTTTAATAGAAAAATGCCTCACAATCTCTCAAGTGTTTGACACACAAGTGTTTCCCTCAAATTATTGGCTTTTCTCTCAAATGTTCTCACAACCTTACGCCTTTTTCCTCTTTTTTTGAATCTCAAAATGTTCTTATAAAACTAATCAAACACTCTTTAATTTGTTTTCCCCAAGGGTCAATGACCTAACAAGTATCACACAGCTCAAAGTATTAGATAGATCTTGGTACACAAATAAACAACGAACAAGATTTTTTTTTTTTTTTTTATAAATAATAGAAGATGAAGAGTTTTTTTTTTCTTTTTTTTTCCTTTTTTCTTGTTTTTTTTTTCTCTTTTTTTTTCTTTTTTCTTGCTTTTTTTTTCTTTAATTAATTAAGAAGAAAATATGAAAAGATAAAAGTTGGAAAGATAGAAAATGAAAAGATAAAAGATGAAAAGATAGAAGATGAAGAAATAGAAGATGAAAATATAGAAGTTGGAAAGGTAGAAGATGAAAATATAGAAGATTACTAGATAGAAAATGAAAAGATTAACTAACTTAGAAGTGTGCTCTGATACCAAATGACGCGGAATCCCGAAGGAATCGTCACTTCAAGTTGTAAGGATAGTCCTTGGTCTTCAAAGAATTTGAGTAACCCCCACATTAGGTATATCAAACCTAAAATTGTTGTTGTTTCAACTCGCCTTCAATTAAGCAAGGTGGTGGAACCACGGAATGTTGACTCGAGTAGCCCCCACCTTTAGTATATTAAATCAAAGATTGTTGCTATTTCGACTCGCCCCTTCACGCCAATGGCTAGGAATGGCCACACAAGTGTGATGAAAATCACTTGATAAACCAGTTTGATCCCTTGGATATGACACACCAAGAAAGATCGAAAAGTTCACAAAGAACAAAAAGAGAATCACTCTCAAATTTATTGATAAAAAGTTGGATCCTCACAAATAAGAATTAAATGAGTTTATAAAGAAGAGAAAGGACTCTCTAGATTCCTCTAAACTCATTGAATGTCTTAAATATAAAGAGTAAAGACTACTAAGTAAATGACAAGTAAATGTCACAATTTACTATGACTTGAATGAGAAGGACTCTTGAACTTTAGTCTTCCAAATTTTGTCACTATTCATGGGCTGAACTTTAAGATTTGATTTAGGACTTCTCTTGGACTTGTAGAAGACTCAAAGTGGTTTGGACTTGGCAAGTATAAATTCCAATGGATTCCTTATGTTGTTCTTTGTCCAAAAGGCCTTGAATAAATCCACAAATGCTCTCCTTGATTTGTTTAGCCCGTGATCTTGTAATTGGACCGACTGTAATCTCCAAAGCTTTCTCGTGATCTTCATTGCTTAGCTCCTAGTTCTCCTTAACTTCCTTTCTGTTTTCAATGATCATATCATAACTTGTAAGTTTTTTCAGGTATGGTGACAACCCACGTAAACTGTAATTTCTACGTTCGGCTGATTACATGTAAGGAATAGTATCCAAAAACTGATACTCGATTTGGTTGGTTGACTATGTAGGTACGTCGAAGTGATAGGGCATGTAGGTTTGTGTTTTATTATGTAGGTTTTCTTGTGTTATGTAGGTTTCTTGACATTTGTTTTGTAGATGTCTTTGATGTTCTGTAGGTTTGTGTTCTGTAATGTATGTTTATGTAGTGTACGCCAATTGAGGTGATGTATGTTTTGTTATGTCATGTAGATTTTGAGTATTCTATGTAGGTTTTGTGTTCAGTTATATAGGTTTTGTGTTTTGTTATGTAGGTTTTGTGTTCTGTTATGTAGCTTTTATGTATTCCATGTAGGTTTTGTGTATTACATGTAGGTTTTGTATTTGTTATGTAGGTTTTATATATTCCATGTAGGTTTTATATTAAATGTAGGTTTTGTGTATTTGATGTAGGTTTTGTGTATTACATCTAGGTTTTGTTTCCAGTTATGTAGATTTGTGTTAAGTTTTTAAAGTTCTGTAAACTTAATCGGTGGAAGACGAAAGTTTCTAAAAAACTATCAAAAACGAAAACTAAAATATATAACCCGAAAAATTGGACTTCGACATCAGGAAAAAAGACTCTAGAAACCTAAAAGCTGAAAAATTTAAACCATTAGTGACTAACTGAAACTTAACTAATAGCAGAGTCTCCTATAGCGCATATGTATACCTCACAAATGAAGAAATAGCTGCTAAACCAACAAGAAAAAGTCTAAATACTAAACTGCGCGAAGTCACAGAAAAAAACCAAGCTTAGATCGAGATCTAGACAAACTAAATGGTAGAAAATGACACATGAGAACAAGATACATTTTCCAGAAATGACGAAGTTGAAAAAAACGATTGATCAACGTTTTAATAAAGCCTATAAAAATGAAGCCTCAATCGGTTTTTTAAGTACATACAATTGAACGAACCAAACTTTTACACGATAGAAGTCTTACCCTGACAAACACAGCCCTTGATCGAACCCAACGAAAAAAACTAGATAATCAACATAGAGATTATCGAGAACTTTGGCCAAGATCGTAGCCTAAATCTAATATCGGTCACAACCAAGATTAAACCAAGATTAAAAAGCACTAGAATCACCAAAAAAACCAAGAAAATAATGAAGTGAAGACTTAAATTTGAGAGATACTTAACCAAGAACATGATATCTCTGATGAGGCTCACCAACGAAGGCTCGACACAACATATATCTACTACTCTTAACAAAGGAGCTCGCCAGTACAGATTTGAAGAACACACACTCAAACATGTGATACGTTTTCCTTCACCTCCTCAAATGACACCATCAACAATTCCAAAAACACCATATGCACCTACTTTGCTTTGTACACTTTCAAACTTCTAAATGTGCGTGGCTATTGTTGCCATCTTCTGTCCATCGGAAACACAACCTCCACCGGTACTATCATAAATTGCTAGTCTATTGCTTGAGTTTGCAGATGTTTTTCCACAGGAGCTACCATAGGGATTGCCTCCACTCAGAGATACACAACATCCTATCGACTTCATACCAGGCGAAACACTTTCAAATCATCCTCACTATCAGATGACTCCAGAAAAGCACGATAAATTGCATCGACACGTCGAAGAGCTAATTTTGTGTGGTCATGTTCGTCATAGTATAAGCCCTTTTGCAGTCCCAACTTTACTCATTCCCAAGAAAGATGGAACTTGGCGTATGTGTGTGGACAGAAAAGCCACTAATAAGATCACTGTCAGGTATCGCTTTCCAATCCCATGATTAGACGATTTATTGGATTAGATTGGTAAAGCGACAATCTTCTCTAAGCTCAATTTGAAAAGTTGTTACCATTAGATACACATTAAATCGAGAGATGAATGGAAAACAACATTCAAAACAAAAGAAGGATTGTTTGAGTGGTTGGTAATTCCCTTTGTTTTATCAAGTGCACTAAGCACTTTTATGCGGTTGATGAACCAGACATTGCAACCTTTTATTGGGTGTTTAGTAGTGGTATAATATAACGATATATTAGTGTTTAGCACTTCATCGGAAGATCATGTTGATCACTTGTGTCAGAACCTATCCACTTTACGGACTGAAGTTATGTTTGTAGCAAGGGTTTGGTGTCAAAGAGTCTTATTTTTTAGTTACGTCGTGTCAGACAAGGGTCTTCAAATGGACATGAGCAAAGTGACAGTGATTAGAGACTGACTTACGCCAAGGACAATTGCAGATGAGAGAAGTTTTCATGGACTTGCCTCATTTTATCGGAGGTTTGTGCCTCATTTCAGCTCAATAACAGCACCATTAACGGAGTGTTTAAAGCAACAAGATTCTAGTTGGAGCAAGGAAGTAACTGCGACTTTTGATCTGATCAAACATAAACTCACTACAACTCCAATTTTAACCCTCCCAGACTTATCTTTATCCTTCGAACTACATTGTGATGTATCAAAGTTGGGGATATGAGCCGTTTTAAGCCAATAAAGTAAACCGGTTACGTTTATAGTGAAAAAACAGGAGCACATGTTAGGTACAACACCTATAACATATAGTTTTACGCAATTATGCAGTCAATAAAGCATTAGCGCCACTACTTTGATAGCCAGGTTAAGATCTCGTCGAGACATGCATCTTGGATTGCTTACCTATAAATCAGGCGAACTCAACAAAATAGATGATGCACTAAGTCGACGTCATTGCCTAGTCACCACTCTTCACGTGATGGTTTCAGGTTTTGCACTTTTTGTTGATCTTTACATCACTGATTCTTTTATTTGGGCCAATTATGCATGTTGTAAAACTTGGCATGAGATCCGAATATAGCTTGTCAGATGGATTTCTCTTTCGCAATAATCAACTATATGTACCACATTGTAACCTGAGACAACAAATAATTGCAGAGCTACATGGAGAAGGGCACGTTGGACGTTATAACTCTCCAACTCGTGTCAACAAGCTATTTTTGGCCGAGTTTAAGAAGATATGTGGTACGTTATGTAGAGCATTGTCGTTCTTGCCAACAAGGTAAAGGTGGGTCTACAAACGCAAGTCTCTACTTACCATTACCAATCCCAACTCAACCGTGGACAATTTGAGCATCGATTTTTTTTGGGTTTACCTCGAACACAAAGAGGCAACGATTCTATATTTGTGGTGGTCGATCGTTTCTCTAAAATGGCTTATTTTGTAGCATGTAAGAAGAAAATTGATGTTGTCACATTAGCTCAATTATTTTTCAGAGAGATTTATCGTCATCATAGATTACCCAGTTCAATGTAGTATTCTATCGTGACACTCGTTTTCTCACTCACTTATGGCGCTTCTTATGGAAGCTTTTAGGGACCAGTCTTGACATAAGTACCACATACCACCCATAGTCGAATGGACAAACATAGGTCACAAATCGCTCCTTGGGAAATATGTTACATTGTTTGGTATGTGAGAACATTCCGTTCTTGGAAAACAAAGTTACCACAAGCAGAGTTTGCTCATAATCATGACACAAATAGAATCTTGGGATTCAGTACCTTTTCCATGTTGTGTATGAACTTGTACCTCGTGGCCCTTTGGATTAACGACACTTCTAGATAAACTTGGACACCACAACAATGCTCTGGACTTCTTGGATTCACTACAATCAGTTCATGTTCACTGCAGCAGATAGGCATCGTCGTGAGGTCATTTTGAGCCAGGAGATCAGGTATAGGTGGTCATGAGCAGAGACGCATACATGCACATGAGTACAATAAAATGAAGTCAAAGAAACTTGGTCCATTCTCTGTTTTGAACGTATTAACCCGAACACTTATCATATTGTGTGTTGTTTCATAATTTGAAAACTTCTATATCTTCAATGTGAAGCACTTGATTCCTTTATGGATTCGATGATACACGTGCAGATTCGAAGGCGAATCTTCTCTTACTCCTGAAGACCTGATGAAGCGCATCTATCGCTACTTTTTGGTTACTTTGTTTTGAATTATTTATTCTTCTTACATTTCTTCTTCTTTAAGATTTTATTGTTTCGTT